>JASGXE010000810.1:0-30344 GCA_030068105.1 Sinentomon sp. SZTP_YWyxl
AATAACGTCAAAACTTCAATTGAATACAATTGAAACCAACAGGAAAATCAAATAATTGTCGGGCATCGTGAAGCTGCTATGGCCAGATCCACATTTCCAGTTTTGTTCCAGACCCACATTTTCAGTTGATTCCACTTCCAGGCTCATTCATGATGGAAGCAGAAACGGCTCCGGGCTCAAGACCACTTAATCCATTTTTGCAAAAAGTGCGTTTGAGATTTTTCCGCCGAGGTTGCAATCGTCTCGCATTTATCAAGCGTTCTTGCAGACTGTTGGCACTTTTGTTTCGGAGTTGCCAGTGATGCTTGCTTGGCAGCACCACAGTTGTGTCCGCACAAATTGAATGAAGCACCTCTTGTCATGCAAACACCATCGGGTGGTTTACCACCTCCGTTCATTTTTATCCTGATGCTTGGAGATCCGGTCGCACACGGATTGTTTTGCAAATGTCTTGTTTTTCTTGCGGAACCACGCCAAGGAACAATGTCACGTCCCTTTGTCCCTGAAAAGACCTACGCAGGTCCAAGAAAAAATCTTTGAACCCCCTGAAGATGTTTTGTTTTCATTTTTTGTTTGTGCGCTCCCACTGTCTTTCCCTTCCACCACCCAAATGTGGCTCCTGAATAAAATATTTTCAGGGGCAAAATCAAAGCAGCCAGCCGGATTTCTTTCTGTGGCTTTCTTTTTTATTGCCCAGCAGCTGGTTCCTCTGGGATAGATTCATCTGTAAATTCCTAGTTTTAAATTCCTTTCCCCTTGCCAGTCTTGAAAGTGTCCTTTGCTTCCGCTCCATCCAACGCACTTGACCGGCAATTGGCGGTTTTTAGATGTTTACTGCGCTTTGACCACACTCCATACTGCTCTGTTCTTGAGCGTGGTCGTCGCAGACGGGTGGCAGGGGCTGTCATGTCGCGAGAAATAAATTTTTCCTATACTTTCCACCGTTTCTCTCATTTTTGGACAATTGGAGTGGGGGATAACCAGGGGGTTTTCAATGTGTTCCAGGAGATTGTCCATCAGGTCATCAGTGTGTGTGGGCGGGCAAAACAGATGGAGAGCCCGGAGCGCATGCCCCAGGAGGCATGGGCATAATGAATTAAAAGGAGGTGTTCATCCTCAAAATGGGGCGGTCCGTCATCAAATCATTTTTCCTGAAAAATGTCCGAATTTCAGTCGGGATGTCCCCTGACATCTTTGAGTTTCGACGACCCTGGTCTTTCACAAGCAGCTTTCTGCTGCTCAAATACAGCACCACAGACAGATCACATTCTTTCTTGCAGTTCTGCAAAGTGAGATGGGCCATTCCAGTGGTCCGTCCACACACTTGGACCAATTCATTTTCTGGGTTTGGCGCTTTGGTTCACAATATCTACATCCACCTTCTCCGACCACAACCACCAAAAATGGCCGAATTTATACAGGAGTGTACGATCGGGAGCAAGGTATTAATAAATAAATAAATATTTCTACCTGTGCAGTGACCCCCCTTCCGCGCGTAGCCTGCTCTGCATAATGAATGGACTGGATCGGATTGGAATGAGGTTCTGTGCCCGTGCAAGTTCTTGGCTGCGGTTCCCTCAGCGGTTGGCCCGTCCGTCCGACTCGTCTTTGAGCAGCTTATATCTTGGTCATTTGGGATCTTGTTTCGTTGGGTTTGGTGCCAGTAAAAAGTCTATGGTCGTATTGTTCGCTCGGGAATGCAGCTGTAAGCTTGCTGCATTGGCGAGGGACTCCCCGTAGCTTTTTATATTTCCTCTCCTCCATACCTGTGGATCTTGCCTCTTGGGCATGCTTGCTTTTGTTCCCTGCTCGCACTGCTCTCTGTGTTCTCCTGGACTCACCTCCATCTTCGCAGTTGATTCTTGCCGGCGAGAGCTTGAGCAGTGAGCACTTGGATTTCCTTCAGTGCGGATCCGAGAGTCTTCGAGACCGTTCTGTGAGCAGTGAATGTTGAATTGAGCGTTTGCATTTTGGTGGGATCATCTGGAACTTCAAAGCATGCAGTTGCCTCTGCGGATTCTGCTGGATGCTAAAAGGTGGTTGCAAGAAAAGGTTGTGACGTTTGAATATGAGGAAAACCAGTTCGTAACCACGTGTTTTCACAACCTTAAAATGCACTTGTGAGCAAGGTTGGCACCTTCACCGTTTGCCAGTTATAGTGCTAAATCTAAGCATGACGGCAAGCTTGACTGTTGAATTGTTCCTTGCCAATTCGTTTCATCATGAAGTGCTCGACCGCTTTGCCTGCGAAGTGCTCCACGTTTTACGTTTTGGTGGCAACACCTGTGACAGTAGCATTTTCTCCATGCGACACCCATCAGGATCACCGCCATTCTGACCACTCATGAAGAGGATGGCGGTATATTTGGATTGGACGGTACTCAACGGAGGGTTGCCGCAAGCAGCGATTGCTGTGCTCTTTCTGCTCGCGAACACGCTGCTGCCTGCTTCAGCTTTTGAAAAACTCCAATTTGAGATTCGAGAGGAACAACCGCCAGGAGCTCTAGTCGGCCGAATCCCGACACAAATAGGCCAAAGGTATCGATTCAGCGAGCCTTCGACAGATTTCAGCCTCGATTCCGAAACAGGAGAGATAAAAACGGCTTCAAGATTGGACCGGGAGAGCCTCAAGCACGATAAATTCGATTTGGTCTTCCTTCCCACCTCTCCGAATGCCGGTTCTTCTCCAATCGAAGCTACAATCACTGTCGTTGACATAAACGACAATCGGCCCACGTTCCCCGAACCCGCCGTTCAGATATCCTTCTCGGAAAACACAAATCCTGGAACTAGGATTCTGCTAGAAACGGCCAGCGACCGGGATTCACCCCCAAACACGGTCAGTACAAACTACGAAATTGTCGCTGGAAACAACCAGGGCCAATTTGCCATTGCAGTGACCACGAACCCAACGGGAGAAATCACATACCTCCACCTGGAAACAACTGGAAGGCTCGACAGGGAGGCTACTCCCTTTTATGAGCTTAACATATCAGCCCAGGACGACGGGAGCCCCCCACTCAGGGGATATTTGCTCGTCAACATATCCATTTTAGATGTCAATGATAATCCACCCATTTTCGACCACAGTGATTACAGTGTTTCCGTGAGGGAAGACCTGCCATCTGGATCTTCTGTGCTGCAGGTCACTGCAACTGACAGCGATGATGGTGACAATGCCAAAATATCCTACTTCCTGCCTGAGAACGAGGATCAGTTTTCTGTCGACCCGGATACTGGGGTTGTCACCACGCTGACCTCTCTGAGGTGCAGTGAGATATGTCCGCAACATCTGAACTGCAGCAGGAGCTGTGTGTTCACCGTTTTCGCCAGAGATCTTGGATCACCACAGCAAGATGGGCGCACCTATGTCACTGTGAATCTTCTGGATGTCAATGACCATGATCCCGTGATCAAGTTTCGCTATTTCCCGTCGACAGCACGTTTCGCGAGTGTCGACGAAAATGCCCAGAATGGTACTGTTGTCGCCGCAATATCGGTTGTCGACATGGACGAGGGAAATAACGCTGAAGCCGTTGTCGAAATTGTTGGCGGAAACGACGATGGCAAATTTCGTTTGGACCCGACACCAGGTTTCGAAATTGTCCGTGTGAACGGCGACCTTGACAGGGAAAAGACCAGCCAGTACAACCTGACAGTTGTCTCCAGGGATCGGGGAAACCCACCCCGCAACTACACGGCGTTCCTTGTCATCAGGGTAAGTGACGTCAATGATCACGCGCCCGTATTCATGAAGAGTGAATATTCAGCTGTTCTCCCGGAACTTGTCCCCATCGGAAGCTTTGTTGCAAGTATCACAACCACTGATGACGACATTGGGGTCAACGCTCAGATATTCTACAACATAGTATCTGGCGACGATCACGGCTGGTTTGACATCGATTCCGAAACCGGGCTTCTAACAACAAAGGCTGCTCTGGACAGGGAAACGCTGGACACTGTCCAGCTGAAGATATCTGCCAGGGACGGAGGTTCCAGTCCAAAATGGGCTCACACCCAAATCAAAATATTCATCCTGGACGAAAATGACGAAATTCCGACTTTTCTTTCCCCCTCTTTAAACGTCAGCCTTCCTGAAACATCACCACCAGGAACTCAAATCGCCGTGCTCTTGGTTAAGGACGGCGATCAGGGCACAAATGGAAGTATCATATTCTCCCTTGACCCCAAGGTCGAAGCATCCTGCCCGAATATGATAAATCTAAACTCGACCAGTGGTGAACTGACCACAAGGAGTGCATTAAACAGGGAAGTGATCAGTTACTGCGAAATTATTGTGATCGCGAAGGATCAGGGAATTCCACCGCTATCGTCAACTGCCGTGGTGCATCTGGAAGTTACTGATGTAAATGACAACAGTCCATTATTCTACCCTGTGGAGTACTTCGTCAAAATAACCCACCGACTTCCTGTTGGAACTCGGATTCTGAAGGTTACTGCAAGTGATCTTGATGAGGGCAAAAATTCTGCGTTAGTTTTCGGTTTCCGAGACAATTATCCAGTGTTTAGCATTGACCCTGGAAGTGGTCAAATTGTTTTAAAGAAGGAACCAGAGGTAACGGAGTACAACCTAAGGGTCACTGTCAAAGACATGGGAGATAGGATGGCATCGAGTGATGCTACTGTGACTGTAATTGTTGAGAAGGTTAGCAGTCCTGATCTTGATTTCCAGAATGCAACTAATGCTTTCTCAGTGTGGGAAGATGAGAAGCACCGCCATCCCTTCTATGGAAAGATATTAGGAGAAATAAGGCTAAAAGGAAACTTTGCAGATGTGGAGTTTTCAATTACGTCTGGTGATCCTAATGGCGCATTCAAGATTGAAAAGAACACTGGAGTTCTGAATGTTGCAAAGCCTCTTGACAGGGAACGAACCTCAGAGTACAATTTGGAGGTGGTTGCCAAGATCCGAACGGGTAACTTTGGCAGACAAATTGTGAAGGTCAATGTGAAGGATGTCAACGATAACCGACCATTGTTCTTGGAAAAGGTCACCTCGCTGCAAATTGATGCAGATGACCCACTGAACAAGGAAGTCTACTTGGCCAAGGCAACTGACGCGGATGAAGGAGCTAATGGGCTTGTCCTGTACAACCTCACAATTGTTGGAACCGCGAATGCTGACTGCTACAGGATAGATCACTCAACGGGAATGATCTACCTCACCAAACCAGCGCGACACTCCTCATGCAAAGATGGTACAACCTTGGAAGTCACTTGTTCCGATCACGGAACGCCAGCTCTGTCTTCAAGTATGCAAATTGCCGTCAATGTTCGAGATGTCAACGACCACACGCCCACGTTTGAACATAAAAATTTCGAAGTCTCAATACGCGAGTCAACACCGGTAAATGAGCGATTCTTCTCCGTTGCTGCTTTCGACGAAGACTCGGGCCACAACGGAGTAGTGTCCTACAGAATTGACAAAGGCAACACCTTTGGCAGGTTTGGCATTTTTCCGGATGGGTTTCTCTATGTCAAAAGAAGCCTTGACAGGGAAGAAGAGGACTATTATTTCTTGACAGTTGTTGCCAGAGACCATGGATTGCCCTCGAGAAGTTCATCAGCTACTGTTGTCATCAACATTGTGGACGAAAATGACAATGCCCCCGTTTTTATGAACGCCACCTTTGACTTTTTCGTTGCTGAAAACGAACCAATTGGCACCTTCATCGGCAGGCTTGCCGCAAGTGACAAGGACATTGGTCGAAATGGTGAGCTGGTCTTTTTCAGCGGAGTGTCTGAAAACTACGTCACCATCGACGCGAAAAGTGGAGTCCTTCGAACCCTGAAACCTCTGGATCGAGAGGAAATCGTGGAAAGAACCGGACTCGATTACTTCTCAATTGAAGTCGTTGTGTCTGACAACGGCATATCTCGACTCCAAGACACTGCAACGGTAAATATCCACGTGACTGATAAGAATGATAATTCGCCCCAATTTCTCCGAAGTCCTTATCGAACTCAGATCTCTGAGGCGTTGCCAGTCGGCGCCCAAGTCATCCGAATAACGGCGTTTGACAAGGATGGCGACACTGCCAACGGTCAGATCTCGTTTTCCATCAGCTCCGGAAATCGTTTGGGCCACTTCAAAATTGACGAGAGGACCGGATTGGTAATTATTTCCAAAGCCCTTGACAGAGAGCTTCAGCAATCATTTGATCTGGGCATTCATATTTGGGACGGAGGAAGTCCCAGTTTAGCCAATGCCACGAATCTGCAAATTGATCTCCTGGACGAAAACGACAATGCACCAGTTTTCGAGAGCTCAGGCAGTGAAATCAAAATTCCTGAATCCACTCCCTACCCCTCTGACCTTTTCAAATTCAAGGCTTTCGATCCTGATTCCGGCCTGAACAGTAAGCTGGTGTATTCCCTCACTGGTGGGAACCGTCACGAAACTTTCTCCATGGATGGCCTCACTGGAACGTTGGTGCTGAACAAAGCATTGGATTTCGAGTCCTTCCGAGTCTATCATTTGAATGTTACTGTCAGTGATTCGGGAACTCCCCGCCTGTCTTCGACGATCATGTTCAGAGTTGACGTTGAAGATTGTAACGACAACGCCCCTGTTTTCCCAAATACGGCTGTCGTCCGACAAATAGTAGAGGGCGTACCGAAAGGAACTCCTATCGTCACGGTCACAGCTGAAGATCCGGATTCGTCACCAAACGGCCAGATTGTTTACTCCATAGCTCACCAGCAGCCGAAGGGAGAACACTTTGGAATCATGTCTGATACAGGTGTCATTTATTCCCTGCAACCAATTGACCGCGAGTTCACTGACACTTTCCGCCTCTCAATACTCGCAACCGACCAAGCCATCAACGTCTCAAGTCGGCTTTCAGCTGAGAAATCAGTCACAATTATTGTGGAAGATGTGAATGACAATGCTCCAGCGTTTGTCTCACTGAATGCAGCTTCGTTACCAACAGGATCATCTAGGGGAGCTGCAATTGCCAGGGTACTCGCCAAGGACGTCGATGCAAGCTCCAATGGGCGTGTGACTTACGCCTTGATCAACGATCCTTCAAAGGTTTTCCATGTGCATCATTCAACAGGGATGGTGACCCTTCTCCAGGATGTTCCACTACCTAGCTCAGAATACATCCTGACAATTCGGGCTTCGGACGAGGCAGTGCTCTCACAGCAAAAGTACACTGAAACAGTCTTCACAGTGATTGGATCTGCGGGCCCAGGTGGAGCGACTCCCCGACCAAAGTTTACTCGAGCGTTGTTTCAAGGGGAAGTTTCAGAAAACGAACCCGCAGGCCGATCCGTTCTCACCGTCACTGCCATTGCTCCCGAAGGATCTGACCAGTCCAATCTGCGGTACTACATCACGAACGTCACTTCAGATGGTGTCCCTCTTGAAGCCCTCTTCGATGTCGATTCTGAAACCGGTGAAGTCAAGGTGGCTGGGCAATTGGACCTGGAGCAAGGCTACTCTGAAATTGATCTGGAGATTGTTGCAATGATGAAGTCCGCGATGGCACCGCAGACAGCTTCTGCAAAGGTAAGTCCAATATATTTCGATTTCTTTCAATTCCTTCAGTTTTCAATTGCCTCTCTGTGATTCTCTCTCTCTCTCTCTCTCTTGGAAATTGACTGAAATCGATTCTCCCTCAAAATACGTGTATATTGGCGACGGAATTACCTTTCTCATGCATGTAAAAAGCTTTGTTCTGGCGCTTTAATTTCTGCCGCCCGCATTAGAGATAAAAGAACGAAAAAATTTTCGGAGGCAACGGTTGGTTAAATGGGAAACCCCATGCATGAGAACAGTAATTCCGACACCCCCATACATTATGCTTGATCAGAACAACGAGAACCACGTTGCCTGTCGCCATTATCCAGCGGAGTGCCATCATGCTCTTTCCGGCGTGTTTATTTCACAGAAATCGACTTCCCAGACCCTGCTCAACGTGTGTCACATGGGTCACAATTTTGTCCAGCGTTGGGTCTTGCATTGTGCTGGCTTTATTTAATTTTGGGCCTGTTGAGGAAAGAGTGAACACCAAATCGGCCTGTCGAACCATAGGGTCCAAAATGGCACACTGGAACTGTATGACCCGCGTGTTTCCCTTCTGTGCAGCTTTTTGTTCGTTTTCAGAACAGAGAAAAGTGTCCATTGCAACAAATCGAAAAAGGGGAAAATCAATTGCGTTTATTTTTTCCACGTAAATATCAGGAACAGACCACAATATTTTTTGCAGATGCTGCGAGTACCTACACATTGTACGAGTCATCTTCCTTTCTCATCAGAAGTTTTGGACCGTTGGAGGTCGGTTTTTTTAACTCGGAGGTCATTTATTCGTAGAATACATGGCTTCGCGCGCTGCAAAATATCATGCCACTCGTGTAAGGTGTGAAGTTGCATCCATCAAGCCCTGTTGAAATAAGGTGGCCCCTGCACAAGCCAGACCTTCAAAATTTCTCCAATGTTCGAAGACATTTGGCATACTCTGTATTGATCCACGTTCATTCGCGGCGCAGCGTTGATATACGCACTTCTTGATTCAAGGTGGGTGGTGCACGTTTTGTCATTCATTTGTCATGGTATCGTACGTTATGATTTGCCCTTGAAAAGTTTCAAGCAGATGATTTCTCGCGCTGAAAGTTACTCATTCCGCTTTTGTTGACCGCACGAATGGTTGAAATTTGGAAAATTCTCCACGGTCTTTTTCCGAGAACAACTGGAACATGAAATATATCGAAATCCTTGGCTCAAAATTGCGCCAGTTTGAAGGCAAAAATGGGCAACATTCTCTGAGAAATCAAGATGCTCATTCCTTGGCTCATTGAATGTTTCAGAAGCGAGGCGCAAAAACCGCTGACGGCGACATTTCTGCAGTGAAGAATTTTCACTGGCTGAAAGTGGCCATTCCCGTCAATCGATTTCGTTGTTCGTTTCCTGACGCAGGTGCCATCAAAATTTCCACCTTCTTTCACCGACCCGGTTGAAATTCTGCCTATGGTTCTCTGGTCCTCGTCCTTTTGTGGGGAAAGGTTCACTTCACTGAGTCTTTTGTTTTTTCCGCACCAGAAGAAAAAAAAAAAGAAATCAAGAAAAAAATCGTTCTTCTGCGGCTCACAACCAATTTTTTCATTTTGGGGTGTGGTAAAATCTTTCTGCTGCCCTTGCAGCACTTGTGTACGCCGTGCTTTCGTGTCATTATTGCAACTGACAGAGCGTGATCTTTATTAAAACGGCCTTTATTTTTTTTTCACGGGCATTATCGGCTGCTGGCATGTGGGGTGTAATTTACGATGGGCGTTTTTTGGTTTCCAATAGACTTTCTGACAATCATTTTTATGCGTTTCTTGGCCGTCTCGTACTATATACCTGGCTGCCTATTGAAGTTGCGAGAAAGCAATGCCATAAAGCGTCCAAGACAATAAATACCTATACCTCCAATTCGGGCTTTCAGATGGCTTTATCCATGGTTTATGCAGAGCGTAGAAGAAAGTTTGTGCTTCTAAAGTTTAAGTTTAAGTTTACGAAAGCTTCAATACGCTCTGGTTGCAGTCAGAATGTTGCAGTCGGACCTCAACCGAGTTTCCGTGTGGTGCGATGCCTGGGCAATGCAGGTTAATTCAGCCAAGACCAAAGCTATGACGTTTACCCGGTGCGCCAATAATGCCCTGAAAGATACAGTATACTTCATTAAATGCAGCAAAATCGAAAATGTTTCGCAATTTAAGTGGGCCTACCTTGGGGGTCTTAATTTTCAACGATCTGTCATGGAAAGATCACGTCCGGTTTACTTGTGAAAAAGCCAGTAAGGCCCATGGTTTGTCTCAAGAAATATTCGGCATTCTTCTCGTCGTGCAAGCCTAAAGCATAGGTACATTTCCTCTGTTTTGCCAATCCTGATGGAATACGCGTGCACAGTGTGGGACCCTGCTGCTCGGGCGGATATTTCGAAGTTGGAAATGATCCAAAGGAGAGCTGCGCGAGAATGATCACGGGATCTTTAGAACGCAACGTCAGTGTTTCCGGTCTCCTGAAAGAACTCGGCATAACCCCTTTGGCTCAGCGACGACGAGAGGTAGAATTAAGCTCTAAGCGATATTGTCACCCACTCTTGCAATTTCTCCATAACATCATGTTTTTCAATTAAAAAGAACCAACGTTGAACCGACAATGGTCTTGCTCTCACAACCCCCATTTGTAGCACAAATCGATATTTTAATTCTTTCTTCCCTCGCACTGTAAAGACTGGAATTTGTGGAATTCCCTTTCCTGCGTGTCCCCCACCATTACAAAGGCAAAGGCATCCCTTGGCATCGCACCTTGCAGCTCTTGACTGACGTGTGACCCTTTTCCATTGTTTTTTTCGTGTTGTTTTGTTTTGTTTTATTTCATGACATGTAGTTGTTTTTCACTGTTTGACTCAGAATTTTTTCGTCGTTCTGCCACCATTTCCTTTGTGGGCAGTATTGAATAAATAATAAATGATAATAAAACAATGGTTCATGGATGGGCTCCACAATACTTTCGGAAACAAATCCTCCCAATGCAGTGTGGGTTTTGGGGCTCTGTGGCTTTGTATGTGTTTTTGGGGCTGTGTGGCCTTTTGGGGTATCAAAACGACTTCACTCGAGATGTTTTTCTTTGATGGTAAAAAAATTCACACAAGAACCATCGAAATAAACAACCATTCTTTCGAATCGAGAATCTCCTCAAAGGCCCTGTCCCCTCAAAAGAAGAAAAGCAGATAGAGAGGGCATCCCCGAAGAGCGCTACGTTTATTTCGGCGAATTAGGTGGGTACATTTCGGCGAATAACATTTTGACGCCGCGCATTTTGCCGAACGCTTTGCGGTATTTCGGCGAACATACACGAAACATTCGGGGAGTGCAGCAACTTCGCATCTCTGATAATATTTCGCTATTTTCATTGCTGTTATAGCCATTTTCATTAACTTGGCGTGGTCTTCAAAAAGTTGAATTTGCAGGTGTTCTTACACATTTTTCCAAGTTGTGCATTATCTTTCAGATCGATTTCTTTCACAGATTGCCGTTCGTTCGAAATCAGCGTTCGCCGAAATAATCGTTCGCCAAAATGATCAGCTCCGAAGTGTTGGTCGCCCAAACATTCACGGAAATGAGCGGTGACGAATTGTTATTTCCCGAAAATGCATTCGCACAATGAATTCTGCGAAAAATCAGGCGCCAAATTTAGAAACAAGCGTCGCCGAAATGAACGTGAACCGCCCCAAAATTGATTTTAAAACAAAATGTTTGCATAAAATTGAAGCCCTGAAACTTTTGTGGTTTTCCAAAACCAATTGCATTCAGCACACATGAATGATGTTTGCCTGCAATCCTTGAAACCATTCAGCGGCTTCTGGAGATCTTGTCCTGGTGGGAAATCTTGCTGAACTTGGGAACACCAATATTCTACCGAAAATGGGCACCAAAATTTCCCAATTTCTCTTTTCTGGTGGACTTCACACCCTGAAAGGGGAAGATATACAAAACCACCTGCAGCCTCTGGTTCACCCAAAACCCGCTTTGGTGGCCGAAATGACGAGATGTGCCCGAAGTACGGTCACCCGCATCCTCCTGCAAAAACATGAATGCGACCAATGTGTTCCTGTATGCAAGAAACGATGTCTCCAATTGCACAACAGCGAATCAGCAAGTCTAATCCAGTGAATGTTTTGTGTTTCCAGTTTGTCAAAACCTTTGACAAATTGGAAGCAAATTGGAAGCCTTGATGCCAGCTTTTTTGATTCAAAATGCTGGAGACATGGGCGCAAATAACAGGCCAACGGATGCATATCTAAACGTTCCGAACACACTTCAGAAACTGTCGTGTCAACGCTGTAACTCTGATTAGTTACCCAATATGCGATAGAAGCTTGGTAATTCTTGCTTGTTTCGCAGCCTTTTTCATTTGGAAATTCAAGAAACTTTAGAGTTTTGTCTCTTTTTATCTCTTCAAATTTTGAGAGATTGAAAATTAGCTCAAAGCAAGGATGCCGCGCTATCATAGAGCAAGAGAAATAGTATGTCTTTCTCTGTGCGCCCAACCAGATAAAGCCCTCTCTTCCATCCCGTTGGTGCAGCGCATCAACTTCCCACGACTGCGGGGTTCTTTTTGTGACTGGAATTTCATTCACCTGGAAAAGCCGGCATTTATTTATTTTTATTTTTTTTTCATCCCTTTTGACAAGTGAGATCCAGTCCCCCATGGGCGTCGAAGCGGTGCAGTTGAGAGGCTGCATTCCCCCTTGTTGCGCTTGCCCTCTTTCAACTGACTTTTACATCCGTCTGTTTCCTGGTTCGGCTTTGCCCCTGCCCCTTGCAATTGTGAGCCACGCTACGCACCTGAGTCACCTGAATCGTCTCCCAGGGGTGCAAAGGCAGAAATAATGAGGGAAGGGGAACAAGGTAATATATCTGCCAAAATCACAAAATCGTTTCTTTGATTTATGCTTCCTCTAATTTAAAAAGAACCGTATCGCAGATCTGGATTCCTGATCCAAGCTCGGTCTCGGCTTCGGATCGTCAAGGATCGAGCCTTGCTCCTGCTGAGTCCCGTGGACCCATCTGTGAGCATATCCGCCGCCTTTGGAATCCCTCATCCACGGATTCATGTCGCATTTTCATTGAAATTAGTTGTCAGCGGTGTCCTCCGAGGAAGGACGTCTCGGTGGATTTCCTTACAGCCTCAGTGGGATGGTTCAGGGACAAGCTATGGTGGGGCTGTGACATTTAAAGGAATTTTCCTGTTGATTGCCCACAATTGTTACCTGTAGCACGAAACTACCTGAGCGAACAAGCAACAACGTGTTGGACATCATTCCGACCCTCGTTTAGGGCTTACCATGGCAGTTGCCGCAAATATTTAATCCTCATACAAAATTGACCGAATCTCAAATGGTGTTTTACTTGCCCACACAGAACTCACAAACTTTTCAACATTTTTGGAACAAATGTTGTTATGTCAGGGGAAAATCAGTCGTATTGCATAAAAAATTTCAAAAATATCATAAGGATGCGGCGAAATATTGCTATGTTTCCTGGGTGACCACCATAGAAAAATTGGTAACACTTTCGCGCACCTTACCAGCCTGCCGCCACAGCCGAAACGGCCGCAATGGGCCAGGGCAGGGATGCCTGGCCTTTGATCTTTCTCCAATCGTCACTCTTCCTGACTAACCTGATTTGAACTTAAATGAATTGTTGACAGCGATTGCATGTCCTTCCATGTTCATGCGTGTCATTGAAAGAAAACATTAGGTTATTGCTAACATTGCTAACACTGTCGTTAAAACTTTGCATTGCATAATACGTATGCTGACGTTGCCATGGAATGTACCAAGTGATGCAGTAATTGATCCCCAGTTCGAGTTTAGCATAATAATTATGTATGATAATTTTCCGGCTGAAAGACATTGGTACGCTCTAAATCGAGGGTTTCCGCTTGGAACAACTTGTTTTACCGGGCTTAGAAGGAAGTGTTGCTTTCGGAACATTTTTCTAAATGCACGAAATTTGATTCTGAAACACAATTCTGCAATTTGGGACACATTCGCTTTTGTATCCCAAATTTGTGACAGGAAAACGCGTTCCAAGGACACATCACGTGTTCCAAAAATGTTCCATGAATGCCAATCAGATAAAAAAATCGAGTCTCTGGTGTGTCTGTTTGTTTTTGTTTTTGTTTTTTTTTTGTGAACACGTCAAACTTTTAAGCGCTGGTGAATGGCCAACACGAACGCGCATCCGAACAAATTCATTCTCTTCCTGACGAGCTTTTCTCTCCCAAATGAGTTTTTTGTCGTCCACATGAGATTAATGTCCTCGTTATTCAGATAAGACGCATTGGTACCTGTACCTGCTATTCTATTTCCTTATCGCTGTCGTGGTGACATTTTGGAAAAAATTACCAAATTCCGAGATTTATCCAGAATTCCATGAGTTTAAAACAATCAGTTGCGAAAAAAATATCCCAAACCGGAACAACACGTCTGGACTTCTTCCTTGCGCGTTTGCTCGTTCTCCATTGCTGGAAGGAAATTTTCCGAATGCAGTCATTGCAGGCCTGGACGAATGTCGGTAATACCTTACCTTTAGCATGAATATGGGGGCGTGTTTGGATTTACATTCTTCGATTGACGTTCGGCCATAAGCCGCAGATTAAAAAACTGGTTCAAATTTTGAACCGAAACTGGTCGAGATTGGGACTTATAAAAGACGAGCAAAACTTCTGACTGACTGGTTTCACTCGTTCCCGTGGATTATTGAGCCACTGTGACTGTTGGGAGTTGTGAGTTGGGAACCGAACCTGATCTTTGAACACCTCGCGGGGTTTACCGGCGCAGGGAATAAAAATGGTTACAGTTTACGATTTGGAGCTGTGTTTTTGGATAACTACATAATTAGACGCCCTGGAGGCTTTTTCAAGCCGGGACTGTAGAAGCACGCATTGCAGGTTCGATACGCGTCTGGGCATGGTTCGGGTAGACAGTTTTGGCAATCATGCCAGTGTGCAGATCCGTTCCAAGCTGCTCGGGCATATTTTTGCATTCGATTGAGCTAAAAATTGACATTAGCCTTTTCAAAAACGAACTGCGAAATTCATTTCAGGAAAGCCAAGAAACGTGCTCTTTGCAAAACGCTTGAGGATAAACTCGGGAAGCCCTTCCCGTACATCCAAACTTCGCTTCTGCTGTGAGAGGATTTCTCTGCGAGCAGCAAATAATCGAAAATGACTCATCTTGCAAAGGAAATTTTGGTTTTCATCACTCTCATTTGGGTGCGTTGATCTGGCGGTATTGGAAATTTCAGGTAAACCCAGTAATGAATGGATAGGATAAGCAAACACTTTTCATCCAATTCCATAGAATTAAAAAAAACAGACATGACAAAGACATTACAGAGAAGAGAGCACGACCACAGTGGCCGCAGGAGCCAATTTCGGGGTCGTACGAGTAACTTGACCTGACCTGACCCGCAGCATCTTTTGGAATACCTACCTTTACGGCTCATTGCCTGTCGTGGACCGAGCTGTTTGATTTCTACCCATTAAGACAACAAAACGTCCGCAGAATTGGCTCCATCAAATGTCGGCAGATGTTCCGAACTGTTACCCATATAATTTCAAGGTGTGCATTGCAATGGATCTTTTTCACTGTTTAATAAAAAACCGGAAGATCACAGAGCTTGAAATGTGTCATCACCACGTCCAAAGTCCATTCGAGTTAAGAACTATGAAATCCCTTCCCTTCACAAAACGCTCCTTTGACGTTTGACTGCAAAAAACAAGTTGGCAATCCACCTTGACCCAATCCAACAACTTGGACCAAACCACCAGCTGACCTTCCCTGACTCTCCAATGCATGCCTGTCCTCCGGCAATGAACGAAAAGTTTCATGCTCTTCATCCACTTTTCACAGTAGCTCTTGATTTGATTATTGATTAAGCAATTGCTTGAACAAGATCATCATTGATAAATAGGTACAAACCAAAGAGACAATGGACAATATAATACAGCAACTGCAGAAGGGATGAAAAATTCATAATCACTGCGGCATGCCATACTGTAATGGGCCGAGATGCTGCCTTGGGGGACCCCCGAAGTTACCGGCAGTGGATCAAACTGATGGCTGCCCACCCTAACCGACTAGGATCTGCCATCAAGACACCCCACAACCCAGTAAACAGCTGTTTTATCGACCCCAGGAAATGCTAATTTATTGATCAAGATTTATGGCAAACTTCAAGAAAAGCCAATAGCGACAGCAAATATCTGGATTCTGGCAATAGAGTGTTTGAGATGTCCTGCGAAAATGCAGTGTCGGACAAGAGAACCCTGATCGAAAACCGTTCTGAGCTGTGCTTCGCAAGGAAGGACTCCAATATTTTAGAGCACGTAGGTATTTAAAGGACTAATCGGAATCGGACGGTAATTTGTTGGGTCAGTGTGGCTGTCTTTTTGAAAACGGAGACCTCGATAGACCGATTCCAACTTGCTGGCAGATCACCTTGTCGAAGGCTGCAAGCGTCAAATACGACTTTTGGATATTTTGATACTACAGATGGGGAGAGTTTAAGGAATCTGATTCCTGCTGGACCTGACCTTCACTCTTTTTTTTCATTCTCACGGTTCGATCCGGATCATTGTTTGAAAATAACCAGAGCCCCGCACGGACTGCAACCCGCCTCATTGGTATTACTATCTTTGCAAGTGAGTTTAGCAGATTTGGGGAGCTGATTTACCAAAGAATGAAAATGAAATAAGTTGGTTGACATGTGGAAAATTCTGGAACGCCAAACTTCCGTTCCTCATGCGAATAGTCATTCCCTGGATCTTGCACTTCAGAAAGAATCCGATACAGCATTCCGGCATTGCAGTGGTCAATCAAATCAGGGAGCGTTTAGTAACTTACTCTCAACAAATCGGATGATCAGAATTTGCATCACTGTTGCCCCTGTGACAGCATTTTCGCATTTTGACCCTGGTTCACGCCTTGAGCCTTCAGGCTCAGCTGATGTAATCGCCACATCCTATCCTACAGGCAGGTGCAGGATGTGGTGAGCTGAGCCTGAAGGCTCAAAGCGTGAACCAGGGTCAAAATGAGAAGATGCTGTCTGTCACAGGGGCAACACTGATGCAAATTCCGATCACCCGATTTGTTGGCTAGATTCTTCTATCGGATTGTTCTAGGAGTCTAGCTAGACGGGCTGTCATTATTAAGCACTGGTACTGCGTAAAACGGATCTATTTGAGTGTGCAGTTCCTCAGAGAAAGTAGACGTCCTACCAAAGTGCTTTTGTACCTCTGTTAGACATGCAATATGCATGCATGTGTCCTCAGTGGTTTGGGACATAATGGAGAAGCTATTCCCATCACAGCCAGCATCAAAAATAGCTTTCGCCATTCAAACAATTTTGGGGCCTGGAGTTATAGTTTTGCACTTTCACGGTGAAATTCAACCCCTACAGGAACTTCGAGCCGCAGAAGAATTTCGGAAACGTCCCGCTGAATCCATTAAGCCGGCGACACAAAAATCGTAAACGAAAGTAGGTATATGGCGGGCAGTAAACTTCTCACTGGGGTGCAGAATTGTGCTTATCGGCTAGAACTATTTCCATTTTGGATACGAGTACATGGCGTTCAATAACTTTCCGGATGTCTGGGAACATGGCAGCAAACCGCAATAAACATGAACCGAAGCGTAGCAATCGCAAACAGGCCACTATAAACAAGCTTTTTTCGTCCTTCTGTCATTTCGCCCCTGAAGTTGTTTTTTGTGGACATGCGGTCACTCCAGTGGGTCACTCTAAAATCCAGCAAGAAGAATGCGCCGGCGCAGGAAAAGTACATAATATGTTCCAAAACAACAGATTTGACTTCAAAAATGAAAGATAAGAACTGGATTCATCGTCTGTGGGCGATACGCCACAAGAGGAATAACTGATTTCAATTTTGCGGTTTGGTTTTTCTTGGCCCCAATTAAAACAGATGAGAATGGTTCACGATGGACATACCTACATGACATGGGGCTCGAAAGTCAGAAAATGGGTGATGGAAACTGCGGCTTGGCTCTGATTACAAACCAGTAACCATCTGCCCGGGGAAACGTGAATCCTCAAGACATGAAGGTGAAAGGTTTTAAATGAAGGACGGTTTCACCAGGAAGGTTTTGAATGAACCCAAAACAAGTGATCGGATTCGGCCCGCCGTGTTGTCTCCCTAATATTTTTACTGGCAAACAAATAGGCGGCCAGACTAAGCAATCACCGCAAATGTTCTTTATTTTGTGAAAGCAAAAATTTGTTTATTAAAGCTTGAGAGTTCTATTCCTTCAATTCACACTCCCTTGCCGTTTTAATTAGGTCATCCGTGTGTATATGTACCGCACTGTTGATTGCATCAAACATTAAAGCCGATGCCGATCAAACATCCCCTGCCGCAATGGCCGTCGAAACCAAGCGTCAACGCGGTCAAATGACCGTCTTTCCCAGTGGCAACATCAAACCCACTTTGATTCTGGGGAACTGACAACATGGGGAAATTTCAAATTTTCTGGGGTGTTCCGGGGTCTTGCAGAATGAGGCGATCAGTGCAATCGGCCAGCAATTTCCGGTGCGTGCCAACGACAAACCTATAGGTACCCCGAAAGGAACTTGAGGGAAGTCATAACAGTCATAAGATGCTTGCTTCTTCTGCTCCAAATTTCTAATGCTTCTTGGAGCAAATTCAAGTTTGAACCAAAACTCTTTACGGCCTTGAAGATTGGCAAACTACGGCATCGCAATTCCGCATGCCACATTCACGCACTTTCGGTCTCGTGTCATTTTTGCAAGTTGTTCCCCAAGTGCGAAATTCGATATTTTAATTAGCACGATCTCTTGACAACGCGGGCAGGACTGCAGATTTTTTGTCGATTTTTTCGTTTCGTGAAAATTCAAACCCACATCTTGATATTTGAACGCAGGTGCAGTCCGATGCTGCAGGCTGTATACCTGTTGCAATGCCACGTTAATTGGCACTGAATCCGTTGTTGCACGTAACTTGGAAGATAAAAGACGCCGCACGCAATCATTCAGCCTCAGCGCAATAAAATGATGCAAATATTAATTAATAATTGTTGATTGTTGGTTATTTGATGTCGTCCTGAACAAAGAAACAATTGAAACACAAAGCGATCCACCGCAATCATTCAAATTAATTTTGATTCCGGTTCAATTTTGTGCAATTGTCAAAAATCAATCATCAGTGATGGGTGGTCGCCGACTGACGATTTTACTACATGCACGGGAAAAATGAACTATTAAAAGTTTATGACAGGCGTGGTGGGTGCCACTGTGGTCATGGGCTCATTAAAAGGTAAATGCTTGGAATGATATTTCGAATCCATCACTGGAAAAGTGTCCAGAATTTGCCACTGTTTGGCACAGACCAGCTAAAAATTTAATTTCCCCGCCACTTTTCCATTCGGAATTAAAAGACTACATGGCAAAATTGTGAAAGCCTTGGTCACAGATTCATTCAGAATCCAGGCTTGCAGCTTATGCGAAAAAATCACAATGAATTACAAGCTCCTGATGTTCCAATTCAGCAGACCAAATATGCTCTTTCAAATCAAAACAAATTTCCTTTCAGAGCGAAATCAGGGGCCTTTTTCTACAGATTTCTGGTTCAGATTGGGCATTCTGCCTGCTGCAGGTGTTATCCATTCGAATTGGAACAAACTCCACCCCAAGCTTCCAGAGTTGCTTCAAAACTGCCATGCACTTTTCTGGGGTCGAAAGTGACTTTTGGGAATCCTGTACGAATTTATCTATTGTTTCCTTGCTGCAACAAGGAAAAGTGCCGCCTGCGAATGTAATTACTTTTTCGGCTTTATCGGCCGCAAAAGGTTGACCTTTTCATAAATTCGCTGACGGCACTTTACAAACAAAGTCTATCGTCGGGCAAGAGTCGAAAATACGCGGATTTAACAGCAATTCAAACGTAGGCGAGGGTTGTTTAACTCGAAATCCAATAAGTTTACCTCCGAGTTACGAGAGGGAAAAAATCAACATTGTTTTAATTGGCCAGATTTACCTCACAACTCGGAGGTTTTCTCAACCCTCGATGGATCTCGCCGCCGAACGTGGTGAATACTGAAAAAAGACTCGTCTTTCTCGGAAAGTTGTTCAGGAGGCTGATTCACGTCGAGCTGCCTGAGCTATTCATTCCTGACTTTCGAGATCGCAGAGCCAGCCACTTTAAACAATTCAAAATTCCTCTAATCAAATCTAATGTATTTCTCTTTTCTTTCTACCCAAGAACTCTAAAAGATTGGAATGCGCTTCCTTCCACTTCGCCATTGTTGAACGCACTTCATTGAATTTTGCAGTAAGAGCACCTAAACTTCGCATTAGTAGTGGAAACAAAATCATTGTTTCGTTCCGTTCTGGTTTGGATGGTTGCCCATTTGAAGTTTTTGACCATTACTTTATTGTTACATCATTGTGATTATTAACCGCTGTTTTTTTATATTTGCATCTTCATTGCAATTTTGTGTCATAAATAAATAAATAAATAAACAAATAAATAATACCAGTTTGCACCTCGTGTGCCGAATTTCACATTCCACCGAACAGTTTTATTGAGAGGACACTTCCAAAAAATTGTTGTTTTAATGGGAGTGGATTTGTGGCCGGTCAGGCAGCGCAGTGTTTGAATGCTTTCAAAGTGTCACTGAATAATTTACCTACGTATATACGAATTTCGCAATTCTGGTTCCAAAAACATTGCAACTGGTCGATTTTTCTGGAGACCCATCGAAATCCCGTTTCTGCTTGTCGCTCCGCAAGTTGCCTCGTCCGATTTGTTCTTTTGCTCACTTGTGGTGCAGTTTTGATTCCCATCCACGTGGATCGACCGCAGGTGTCGAGGGGACCTTTGCTCGTGCGCTCAGAAACTTCTTTGTCAATGAATCACCACACCAAAACGAAACACTTATTTTTGCCGAAGTCAATAAAGGTATACCAATGTGAACTTATTAATTACCGGAGCAAACGCGTCCAGGGGCGTCTCAACACGTCATTTGGAGATGCAAGGGGGTCAAGTGGACCAACGCCATTCTTTTCTCGTGAACGACACGACCTTTTCCCTTCGGTTTCTGCGTTCCTGATCTGTGACCGGTGACCCATCCGTCCATTGACAAGAGCTGTGGGTTTGCGAATTGTGTTTCAGATCTAAAATGCTGATCAAATTGCTGCGACAAAACCAGTTCAAGATAAGACGCCAAAATGGAGTCGATCTATTGGCCGAAGAAAGGTAATAGCGTTGCGCAAATATGCTATATGTTGTATTTACACGCCGATCGTTTGTCCGTTTGCAATCCGATTCCGATTTGACAACACGTGATACACGTGTTTGTTTACTGCAAAAATCGAATTGCCATTTATGGTCAGAGCAGGCCTGCCCGTCGCTGTCCACATACAAAAGACCAGAATGATAGCAGGCGTTGCCTACATTTGCGGCGCGCTGGCCAAACCAAATATCTCCGTCCTTTCGACCGATATTGCTGAAAGTTTCTAAGTTAATTACATTTGAACTGCTGCTGAGTTACTGACCAGTGTTCCGAATTGCAAAAAAATTCGAGAGATTTTTTGAGGATTTATTCTATGGCTAAATTTCAAGGCTGGAATTTCGAAATTTTGAGATGGAACAGAAACAGTTGTTTTTCAGCTTCATTCTCTGGTGGCCAACTGGCCTTTGAATTGCATCCAGAAATGGAAAAAGTGGCTTCTGCAAACAGCAGATCGAAGAGCATGCCCACTTAACACAGGCCATTGGAAAACTTGACTTTTGGGGCCCATCCGGGAGGCATCAGGGCCTATAGGTGAAGGATTTTCTCGCCCTAGGTTTGCATATCCGCACGTACCCATGCAGCGCCCAACACCCCTCACAAGAACCGGTGATGAACTTCGGGATAATGACAAACTGCCGTGCGAAAAAACGCACCACATCATTTACCTGCGGTGTTGCTGTTGCCATTTCGTTTTTTGTTCCGTTTTATAGCTGTGTGCAGACATTTCTGTAAACGTTTTAATCGTCCTGAAAAAGATATGAGCTGCGCGACAATCAAAAAAGAAAACCATTGTTTCTTTCTTCTTTTTTATCTTCTTTATTTTGGTGCAACCTCGTTACGAATGCAAATGAGAAGTCATTTTTTCATGGGTACTGTTTGCAGTGTGGGTTTTTCTGCCGTAAAAGGCTCGTAAATACACGTGTGCAGTCACCGGCAAAAATTAACGGGAGGCGTTAATAATTCCCATGCAGAAGTCTGGCGGCAATAAAAAAGCAAAAATGTTTGGAATTATTCAAATTAGTGAAGCATTTCAATGATAAAAAAATGCACAATAAGACACTTGTGTGTGGAAGAACGGTTTTATGGCCGCGTGCTGGTGTTCATTCTGGAGTCACCACGGTCACAAAATGAAAAGACCACAGTGCAAAATTGAAAGGTTATGGTCAGGGGCAACAGACAACCAAGACTGGGGCTCAAATCCAAAAGACCCGACTTCCTGAAGTATATTTTCAGGGAAATTACATGAGTGCTTCTAATGATGAAATTTCGCGGAAAATACGACTGCGAATGAACTGCGAGCAACATTGTGTAAAATTGGTGAGCAACATTGTGTTAAATAGTGGGGAAAGAGAATCAGACGCTGGGTTCGAATTGTTTTGTTCGCCAGCGCTGCACGAATGCAATGGCCAAACAATGCTTGCACATGCCAAGTTCTCGTCTGCATGCTAATGAATGGACATGAACCTTCCTAATGGACGGAAACCTTGCATTAAAATCGACCTCAATTCGCACAAAATCTCATTTTGGAGAAGAAAAATGCGGTAAGTTCTTCACCAATCTCCCAAACGCACCGACCGCCGACGTGAAAGGTTGGCCCCCCACTACACCCCCTCACCATGTTTGCCCATCATCCACTGTTGCCCCTCCATGTTTGCCCATCGTTTGCACCGGCTGTTGCGACCAATATTCAGCGTTTGCGCCGCTACCGTTTTCGATTTTCAAGACATTGAGCCATCAAAATGGGAGGGGGCAACTTCAAATGGGCTCCCAATTTCAGGCCACTTTGATGTGCGCAAAATCCAACCTAGGTGACGAAATTATTGCTCTCATGTACACGTGTGTTTTTTCCATTTCATTGTTGCCTCCGAAACGTTTTTCTTTCTTTTAAATGATTCCGCAGCGGTCGTTATTTTGCTAAAATCCAATCGGATTATTGCGAAAATCCAATCGCAATTTTTAATGTGAGCTATGTGAATATACTAGTAATATTCCGTCCCTATTACGACACGACCGATGGCCCATAGGAAATGGCGATGGACACGAAGTATTCGTCAACTTGTTCGAGAACATTTGTAACGATCGAAACCATCATTCAACTCTGAGTCAGGATGTGGATTTGGTTTATAACCGATTGAGCCGAAAGAAAAAGCCCATCACTTGGAATGCCTTTCGGCCACTTGTTTTCCGCTTTGCGAAATATTCGCGTCAATTAAAGATATCCTCGGTGGATGATGGAATTGCTTTGCGATAAATCATTTCCTTCATTGTCTAAAACACTAACGATGTTTTTTTAAATTTTATTTTTGTTATTTTATAAATGTTGAGGGTGAGCAGGCATAACGAGCAGAAGTCCACATATCTTGACTGATTGCACTCACACAGTGGTTGCAGTTGCAGTGGAATGCCCCCCCCATGGATGTCTGTTGGCTCGTCCATTTCAAATGAACTCATTCCATGTTGGTGCATCGAACCAAACAAGAAAATTGATGTCCACCAGAGAATTTTCGCCAAGACCACATTTTTCAATCTCCGACCCGAAGATTCTTTTGTCAACCGGACCTGAAAGTTACCGGATTCGATTTTGTGCGCCTGATAACCAACCCATCCTCATCAAGCGCAGAGTTAATTTATTTTAAAAGAAGAGTGGACTCTGTGTAAAACACAAACTAATCGATGTCGTCTGCAGCAAATCCAGTCGCGCGCCGTCCTCTCGCCGTGTGCGTGCAGGGTGTCTGTCAGCCTTGTGAGCTTCTAGAAACCCCTTAATCATTGAAATCTTGACTATCTATCACTATCTGCTCGTTAGTGATCCAGGCCGAATACCCAAAAGCGGATAGATAAAGCATCATCCTTTCGCGGGATAAATAGGGCCAGGCTCAGGCTTCGGCTTGAGTCGCACAAGAAAAATTGAATGATAATCAATTGGCGAAAGACATTGATCAATAACAACCAGAATACCGAAATCTTTGATACCACCTAAAATATATCTATAGGCTGAAGGGTTTTATCAACCATGCGAAAGCCTAATGCCCTGATGGCCTGACATCCTTTGTTTATGGCGTACCGGTCTGAACAGTTTGTCAGGGGGACAGAAAAGGGCCGGATTTTCTATATATCCTGCGATGTTGAGAAATTTCCTTCCGAAAACATTGGCGAGATTCTTTAAGTCAGCAGGAGCCAGCTTTTCCCACCATCTTAATGGGCTTTGTTGTTCGCTATGACATAATATTTCGGCCCTTTTTATTTTCCAGTCTTTGGTTATGGCAGAGAAAAGGCAATGATGTTTTGTTTGGCATTCGTCCATTTTGAGAACCTTTTGTATTTTCGCGGAAGTTGCATTGAAATCCCGGATATAATTAAACTATTATAGCTCTGAATTTACGTCTGGTATTTGGCACCCTGTATATATGTATAATGGCTGCCATTTGCAGCACTTTTCGACTCTCCAAGTCTCCAACAACCGCCGAAATCTAATCTGGTTTTTCTTCCTCTACAATTCCGGGTCGGGAACAGAAAAACTCCACTTTGACAAGGACAAATGGGAACAAAAGTGGAACAATTTATCAAAACTCCATGAGGAAATGTGCTGGTGACAAAGAAAAAGCCGGGATTGCAATGCGGAGTCAGGCCATAGGCCGGTTCGTTGGGTCATTGATTTCTGTGGGGAATCATTAACCAACTTAATTTATACCTATGTTAGATCTGCCGCGAACATCGCTTCTCGAACTCATGTGCCCGAGTATTCTTTTATCTTTTTATTTCTCATCTGTGGGGTGTGAATAAACACCAAAGAGTCGGAACCGAGCAGAAGCACTCCCCTTGTTCAAACGCACACCTCTTCCAAGTCTCTCTGACTGAAAAATATAACACCATGAATGACCATAAAATGATTTGAAACTTATTTGGTAAAACCATATTAACACGTAAAAATAAAAAACAAAACTCAGATTCACAGTGGATCGGAGGTAATTTATACGGCGACAGAAGGACGAACCATTCAGTCGTTATCAGACGATCTGGAGTCTTGACACATCAGGATACCGCGTTGTTTTTGCCAATTTCATGATGTATCAAGACTGCAGTCATCGGAAAAAGATTGAACGGTTAGTCCATCGAAAACTCAACAAATTTCATGATGTATCAAGACTCCAGGTCATCCGGTAAAGGCTGGATGCTTGCCCATGACACCCAAGCATTCGAATACCGTGAAATCATCTCGTTTCGCTCACTCATGTCTGGCCTTTGAAGAAGAAATCTGATTTCAGGAATGGGCACTCCACGTTTTTCTTTTAACTTGTTCAGCACCATGCCTTTCACTTCAAAGGAAACATTTGAATGGCTTGCGAGTGAAAAACCAAACGAATTTTCAACATTTTAAGGGGTGCATCTTTTCCCGGAATAAAACGAATTCTCCCGACTTCTTCATCATTTTGATGGTGAAGGAAACCGTGGAGAGATTCTTCGGAAGGACTCCATTCCCTCCGGAGAAAAGTTGCTGGGATTCCAGCGAGGGTTTCTTTCTATCCAACCTTGCCAACGTCTGCCACTTCGGTTTGCTGATCCGCTGTTGTGTCGTGCAAACTTTTGCAACTTTTATTGCGGTGTTTTCTGCGATCCTGATTTCTGCCACCTGCCTCTTTGCTACTGTTTCGCGAAACTGAAATTTTGCAACTTTATTTGGAATGGAGAAGCCGAAAATTCGAAATTGAATAAACGCTGCATGTGCATTTTTTGACTCGCAATTTATATTTATTCGTGCGGCAATGTTTGGAAAGGTGAAAGCACGTGGTTTCAGTGAGCCCACCCAACAAACTCCATTTGACATTCCAGAAATTTCAACCAAATATTTTGATGATCTGTGGGCTGCAAACTGCGGAGATCTCAGTGAAAAATATCACCGAGTTTGAAATATCCACCCGTTGTTGCTTAATTCTCATAAAACAAATCAAAAATGTCTCTGGCATTGTTTGATGCGGGAACCAAGCACTTTTACCGGTTAAACTTCCATATCCCTGACTACCACCACACCCACGCCACACCCACCACACCCGCAACACCCTTTTACGCCACACCCGCACCACCCGCAACACCCGCCACACCCTTGCAGGGATGGGCAAAGTGGATTTTCGTGCTGCAATCCATTCTTTTTTTTCTGCAATCTATCCTAACCTATAACTAACCCTAACCTAACCTTACCCTTTGAGGGCAGGTTAGGTTGGGTTAGGTTAGGTTAGAATAGGTTTGTACCCACCAAATCCAGTGAGTCGCAATATTCGTCGATTACCTAACGATCTAGGTCGGCACTGTAAAGCAAAAGGCCAAAAAGGGAAAAACAATAATCACGAAGAAAATGGTCTGCCAAATTTACATTGTTTCCTCACCTGATTAGTCGTTTTACAAGAGGGCCTAATGATATATTCATGATAAAATGACACATGAATAACAACAATGTCAAACACAACCGTGGGGTGATCCAGTGTGGATTAGCGCAAATCCGAGGTTGCAGAGTAATTTTTTTCCAGTGAAGTAAATGGCGAAAATTTAATTCGCAACCTCGGATTAGCGCTAATCCACACTGGATCACCCCACGGAAAGAAAAATAAAAAACAACAAACAAGAAAGAAAAGAAAGCGCACGTAAATCCTCTTTGCCCATCCCTGCGCAGGGGTGTGGCGGGTGTTGCGGATGGTGCGGGTGTGGCGGGTGTTGCGGGTGTGGCGTTGGTGTGGTGGTAGTCAGGGATATGGAAGTTTAACCCTTTTACCTGGGCTGCTTTTGTTTCTGGTGTTCATACAGGAGTTCAGGTATTCTTACCTGGTGATATTTCGACTGATCACGCCACAAGTTTGCTTGGTCTTTGGCGTCACACAAATTTCAGCAATTTGTGTCCACTGCGCTACGTTGAGGTTTTGTTCCATGAAATTTTGGTGCATTGAATCATCATTCGCACGGGACAAAAGAGGTGAAAGAAAGGATCGCATGAAGTGTCCCGACTCGAACCGGTCAGGCGACTGGTCGGCGCTGGCCAGATTGGGATCACATTCGATTCTGGGCTGCGGTTCGCGGCTTCAAGTGCCTCCATCTCCATGCGATGCATTCGCCTCTGTTCTTCAGTCTTCTCCTCATGCGACCTGTGTGCTGTGCTGTTGCAATTTATGGGTGTTGATGATGTTGGAGAACGCTTGCTGTTGTAAAGTGATCACTTCAATATTTTCTCGACTGAATGCAGCCGTCCCGACCCGTTTCTCCTTCCATATTATGCAATTCACAGGGTGTTTGCTGAATGCTGCAAACTCCATTGTTTTCCGCTGACGAGATACGTCGGACATCGGCTGAAATTTATTCATTCCTCTTTGGCATCATTCCGCACGATGGAAAAATTCCGATCGAAAAATCACGATTCGATGCACAGCTGCTGTCGACTGTCGTTTTGACAAAGGGCACATTCAAGGGGGCACATTCAAAGGGCATTGTCGACACCTATTGAGAGCATCGAACAGAACTTGCAAACCCATCAGGGACCAAACCAAAATTTCAATCATGAATGGAAAGCTCGAAAAGAACTTGCAAGCCCACAGTGATAAATAGATAAATTCCAAGCAGAAATTAAGCATCGAAAAGAACTTTCAATGTTCAGAGGGCAATCCACAAATCACAAATTCCAGGCTGAAATAAAATGCATCATAAATTGACTTGCAAGAATAAGAAAAATGCACGGCTTTGAAGGGATGTCTTCAGATCAAAAATTGCCTTTGTTTTTCTCTCCTGGCATCGTCCAAAGACTCTTGATCGAATCAAGACCCATGAACGCGTAAAAGAACTTCTTTCTTTCACGCGTTCATGGGTCGTGGAACGAATTCATTTTCGAATCTCTTGGGCACATTTGGTGCACCCTGCGTAGAACATAGGCACAGTTGCATCACAAATTGCGCACAAGTTGCCTGCCGTCAACTGGCGTGGACCTCGCCACCATATGTTCGGTCCTGTTTTGGTCGGAATGGACCATGATTATTCCTTCACTTCGCAGAGTGCGTTGGGCTGAGCCACTCTGCTCTGTGGTCAACTTTTCAGCTTTTGGGGCGCTTGGCAAATGGCAATTACCATTTTGTGCCAATACGTAAAGAGGTGAATGATACAGTTCTGAAAACTGGAATAATGGCCCGGGAGACTGTTCACAAACAGAACTGCCAAAGAGCAGCAGACATTACACCACTGGGGAAGGTGGTCCCTGTGATCCACGGCGTCTTTTATGAAGTTTGCAAACGTCTCGCTTGCCAAATTGGCACAAGACGATTTGCCTTCCGCTTGACGACGTTCAAACCTGGTTCAATAACTGTTCAAATGAACGAGTATTCCAAATTTCCCGCAAATTGTACCCACCACACCCAGGCGTATCCCCAATGCAAAGCGGCGCTCATCCTTTCTCGACCGATTCGATTCCACTGGCACTGACAAACAATCTCCCTATTTTGTCACCCACACTGCACACATGTAAATCAATGGGGTGGCAATAATTTGGAAAACATGTCAAATCCATTGAAATTAACGAGGGGGCAACACTAAAACTCTACAAATTAGGAAATCTCGTTAAAGTCGGGACCCGAGTTCACGGACGTTTGTGGTTTCTTTCGGTTTGGGATTTATCAATAACAATTCAAAGCTAACGAACTCTGATCAACAGTCCTGCCCTCACCACCTATTGATTATTGTCAATAAGCGTCCGCCTATTGCCTGCTGTTACTGCTTGCTACCTATTAAGTCCACCTATAAAGTCCACAAAGCGTCCAGGAAATCGGCTGTTCAAAAAGTAGTCAGTCAGGAATGTGGAAGTATAGCTGGTCAAAATACACCCTGCGCCTTTCAGATTGCAGTATCATAGACCTGTCAATGGCGGGTAGAGCAAACAGTTGCTTGCAAACAATCGACAGGCGAACACGATGCAGCAATTTGACAAGCCAAGTTCGATTTGCTTGACGAAAAAACGAAATGACACTGCAAATCATGTCCGCGAACGTGGCCCACTCCACATGTTGACAGGTCTATGGAACTGTCACCGACGGTAATGAAAGTCAATTATTTGTTGACCATTCGTTTTTTATCTTTCTGTGCCACTTAATTCCTACTGGAAAAAATGACCGACCATCTGCATTTTTGCTGGTGTTGATTCCAACTCAGTCAGACTAAATCTGATCAGCAAGGATTGATTGACTTTGAACATCCATGTTTTTTTTTTCTTTTTCCAGGCCAGGATACGTCTGCTGGACCAAAACGATTGTCCGCCAAAGTTCAAGACCGAAAATCCAACCTTCTCCGTCTCTGAAGATTTGCTCCCAGGCCACGTCATCGGTCAGGTAACTGCAACAGACCAGGACACAGTTGGTAAAATCAAGTACAGAATAAGTTCCGGTCAGGCCAACAAGTTCAACATTGATCCTGAAAACGGTTCCATTCGCATAGTTGAGAGTGTTGATCGCGAAGAAACAGACAGTTACGTGCTGATTGTTGAAGCAACTGACGGTGTCAACAGGGAGACAACTCGTGTCAGTGTTTTGGTAAGAATTTACGCCCACAGGAATTTGCAATTAGGCCCATGCCCGAACGAATACAACATCTTTTAACGCCCAGGCCGAGCCTCGCCGTTTGTATGCGCAAGTGAGACAATGTCACCAGAGGAAAACTATCTCATCTTCTACGTCGAAAGTCGTTCAAAGTGAAGTCATGCAGTCTGAAATCCTGGAGTCTTGCCGTGGGGAGTTCAAGTCAGGATAAAAATTTGCTTTGGTAGCAAATGTTTGACCCTGCCCAGCCGCTTTTGAAAATGGCGAGGAAGAGGCAAACATTTGCTGCCGGAGCAAATTTTAATCCTGACTTGAACTCCCCACGGTTTTCGTCTTTTGCCTGGACTTTTGTATCTTTGCTGTAGACAATTTGAATAAGCGATAAAAACAAGTGCACAAAGGTTTGCACTGCAGACGGCGAGTTGCTTGCGACCTGAAGAACCACTGGGTTCAGCATGCATTCAGCAGAGCATTCTGCGCTTTTGATTTTTGCTCTGCAGTGCAAACGAAGCAAATCGCAAACACCAGGCGATCGTGTCGTCCGGTTTGGCATTTTCCGGATTGGTATATTGTGGATTGGCATACATTTGGATTGCTATAATCGTTCTGGATTGGAATAAAATTCTGGACTGGTGCAGAAATGGATTGTTTCTGGAAAATCAAAATCGTTCTGAAGAATACAAGCACAGGGTGTGATAAAATACCAAGAAATGATACTTCTCTGCAGTGGAAGATGAAGAAACTTTCTCTTTCACTATCACATACAATGCGTAGCGTAAATTCCGGCATATTCTAAAAAAAACCGCTGTCAGCTTCGTCCAGCAAAATTTAACTCCAATCAGCTGACAGTCACCTAATGGCAGTGTCACAGCAGCTTTGCGAAGGTCAGTGCCGCTCAATTATCTGCTTGATCAAAAGTTACTGCAACAAATTTTCA
>JASGXE010000811.1:0-27649 GCA_030068105.1 Sinentomon sp. SZTP_YWyxl
AGAAAAGATTAAGATTAAGATCGCCAAGCAGTACTCATGGCCGCCGCCGGTCCTTTGGTAAGTGGAGTACTGTGGTGACACGAAGCATGCATACAAATAACCTCTCTCAAGTGGTCATGGGTGTCCCATCCTGAGGAGGGGGACGAGACAAGACGAAACAAAGACGGCACAAAGAAAACACGGGGAAGGTGCGCCTGCTAATCCAGCAGATCATTTTAATCGAAGTCAAATCACATCAAACACAAAACAGCATTTTGGAGAAAGCAATATGAAGCATAGCATCATTGAACAGGGAATATCATGTCGAAGACCAAGAAGCATGAAGGAATATCAGAATACAATTACATCGTAAGCTCCACAGGGGAGACAAAGGAACATGACATGTAATCGAAGTCACAATTGAAGTAAGCAGAAAGTACAAGTCGATTGGAAGAACAGACAGCAAGTACAAATGTAAACAAAACATTAAGCAGCAGGAGATGCACATTGTATGAAATGCAGGGATACATGGCAGTAAAATACAGAAGTCAAAAGACAGTACAGGCAAAAGGTAAGTACAGGCAAATATTGTGTTGTGGCTGTGTTGTGGTTGTTTTGTGGTTATGTTTTGGTTGTGGTTGTGTTGCGGTTGTGTTGTGTTTTGTTTGTGTTTGTGTTATGGTTGTGTTGTGTTGTGGTTGTCTTGGTCGGGAGATCAGATAGCCGTCTGACGAAGGGGTCTCAAATGCAAAATTCGACTTTCTCTTTTCCAGTTTTTCAAGTTCAACAATGGAGAGTTGGCTCCGGTGCTGTCACAAGATATCTATGATGAGCTCTTTGGGGGGGGCAACCATCTGTTTTATAAACCGTGTATCAGACGTCTATCCAATCTCCCTTAACAGGGAACAGGACAGGAACCTGCAACCACGGCGCTCCCCCTAAAAATCGGAGAACAAGCCTGCTAAAAGTGAGCAATTAACATTCTCCCTTCTGTTAAATCAGTTCCTGCTATTTCTGAAAAAGCAAATTTCTGGATCAGGACTAGGATGGGACTGTTCTGGCTAGGGGAGGGGGTTGAAACAGGGCTACCAGGAAGACCAGGATTTGTCCTTGAAAATAATTTGATTTTAATATGATGGGTAATTTGGGAGAAAAGCAGAGATCACAAAAGATGGGTATTTTTCATCTCATTCATTATTCATCACACACAAGCAACGTGGTCAAGCAAATTGCCAATTAGGTGCTCAACGCAGCCCGGATTTCAAAATATTTTCTTTAAGCTGATCGACCCGTGATTTATGTTTTCTCTAAAGGTTGGAAGCTGCTACCAAAACTATCTGATTAGTGATGGTACAAAAGATTAAAAGACTCGAAAAAATTACTAAACTTTACCTCCTGATGCTCAATGGGACATCCTGCAAATTCACACCGTCAATCAGAATTTCCCCTGAACAAGGATGTATCAATCCAAAAAGAACTTGAAATAGGCTTGATTTTCCGGCACCTGTCCTGCCGACTATTCCAACTTTATGGCCTGCTTGGATCTTGAACGTTACTTGGTCCAAAGACAGTGGCAGATCAGGCCTGATAAAAAAGGTAACAGTAGGTACTTCAAAAGACAAGGGGGATGTGGAAATATGAACCACAGCCCACTGCAGAAAATGCGTTGCGCTCGGAAATTAACTGTCGAATCTTTGAAGGCATCACAAAGGAAGAAGTTAGGAAGGTGTTTAGGGGTTGTGTTAAATTTTGCATTTTGTAAAATTTTTGACCAACCATTTGATTTTTTCACCTTCGGGTGTGGGGACTGGGGGAGGTGTAACTGATCAGGGGTCAAGAGGTGCAATCTGCCAAAAACCTCCGACTGGCTGCTAGTGGTCTTCCCGATTGGGCTGTTCACCAATTCTTCACCCACACTACACGGGCTCAAGATTCGTCCGATTTGGAGCCAGGAGCATGAACTCCCAAAAATATCGTTTTTGCAGATCGGGAGACCACTTGTCTAGTATGAGGGTAAAATAAAATTAATAGATTTTTTCACAACTAGTTCTACCATAGACCAACTTTTCCATTTTTTTTCAGAAATCCCTGACAATTCTCTGACTTTTTCATTCATTGACAAGCAGAAGAATGGACAGAGTTGCAGAGAGAGAGAGAGCCAAGCACTCAAAAATGTTTTCTCAGACATGCCATGTCAGAACACAGTGGCGGCTCTCAAAAGAAAGAAAATATCCAAATCAGATTAAAAAAAAGATCTGAAAAGTCACAAAGGAAGGCAGGGTCAAGTCTGATGAGACTCACATTATAATTCTCATCCAAAAAGAGAACAACAAGGCAAATTTTCATACGACTTCTGCAGACTTACTTTAGCAAGCCATCAAGAATCATGACAATCAACTAACCCATATTGAGCAGAGACACTGTTAAACTGAACAACGCCTTTTTGTGGCCAGTTGTCTAAATAATCATCTCTCATTCCTTTTGCCTTGCAATCATCTTCCACTGGCATTTTATCTATGTACTGCCAAATTCTTTCCACAGATATCATCTCCCGTTCAGTCTCCGTCAATGAGCTGACCATTGCTGAGAGAATACCGGTCAATGACAAGGAATAGGAAACAGCCAATCCAATCAAACCTGTCAGGAAAAATAGGGTGATTATCAGAAAGCAAAAGGCATGCTGACATTGAACAGTCAAGTGATATAAATTTAAATCCACGTACACCAGCACCTAAATGGATTTTTATGGCATGCATGCTTGAGGGCATCTTGGTAAAGAAAACAAATGAGTGTGAATGAGAATGATAAACCAAGCCTACGTGAGCTGTACCTGGGAAACATCACAAATATGCGAGGTCTTTGGGCATCTTGAAAAGAGTCAAAAAAGAAATATGACAATAATTCTGAAGCCCATGTTTCTACCCTTTATTGGAGGGAAAATTAATCGTCATCACTCAAATGTTACACCAAGATTGCAGTGGTGCAGCCATCATTTAAAATAACATGTTTGTGATCATGCCAATATTAATCTTATAGGTAACATCCCAGTTGCAACAGTAATCCCAGTTGCAACCACATCGTCACACATCCTGTTCGCTTAACATGGGGAGTGTCTGTCAATTTGTGAGTGTATAGCAAGGTTGCCATTAAGAACAGAGATTGTCCACAGCGAGTAGAGCAAAGCTTTTCCATTGCATACAACAGCAGAGTGGACATGGATTCAATTCAAAAGGTGCTGCACAGAGCACAATAGAGTGTCGATTATGTCATAGACAGGATGTGCGAGTGTGGGTGGAAGTAACAATGTCATGAACACTGCAACGTTGAGACCAGGGAATTTATGAATTACGGAGAGTGCAAAGGGAAAAACAGAAATGGGATTGTGTTTGCCATTATTGAGCTACAAAAATTACGACAACACTGCAAAATTTGACAAATCAGTCGGAAGGAATGCAGCATTTGGAAATAACAAAGAAACCACACAAACAAGGAACCAAAGGAGTCAGCGCACCAGTATTTTGGAACTAGACAAAAATGGCCTTGCAAAACCTAAATGTTTGTGAAAATCTTTACGTGCAGATGACAAATCTACGAAATCTTGGCTTGAGAAACTACCATGCGGAGGCAAAACCTGTCAGGATTCTTACCTGTGTGAGCAATACTGAAATAATGCTGCACAATGGCAGCCGCTACAACGCCACCGACCACTAGCGAACCAATCAGCTGAAGTCGCAACGAGAGCCAAGCCGATGCAGCTTGCATGCAGAGCTGTGACTTAATGTAATCCTCCAGTTTACAATCCAACTGCTCAATGAACCTGTAATGTTGATGGAAACATGCAAAAACTGAACTGATAACAACACATCTAATTTTAAGGGTTATCCAAATTTCAAGGTTTTCTGAAACATCTAACAGAACATTGAATTCGCACCATGAAAGGAAACTGCATTGTATGCGAAAATAGTCTAACACTGCCTGCCAGTAATTAGGTAGGCCCCCTGCATGAAATTAGGCCATTTTCGGATCGACTGAGATTCGGAGACGACGTTTCTGCCCCTGAACACGTGACCCGTCTGAACTGCACAGTCGCACAACACCAGCGGCAGAGAACAGTGTCGTTGACTTGAAAAATGCTCCAGACCAGGGGCCGAAACGTCATCTCCGAATACACTCAGTCGATCCGAAAATGGCATCAATTCAGGTAATACTGACAGTGTTTGCAAAACGGATCGTGGCGCCAGACAAAATTTGAAAATAGTCTAGCCTATTTGCTCAAATTTACAAGAGTTCGGAGCCTCTGTTGTTAATTTCTTATCAACTATGCCACAAAACAAGAAAAAGAAATAAACGTGAAATAAATTTTAAGAAAAATCAAGGAAACAACATAATAGGATTTGTAAAGCATTTCAGAATGTGGCTGGAAACCACGAAGTTATGCCTGCTTGAAAATTGTCATTGGATTTTCCCCATAAAAACACCTGTAGCTTGTACATTATCCAGATAAGCACACATGCAATAGCTATTATGTGGAAGCTTGAACAATTCAGCATTCACTGCAAAAATCCCAAGAGGAGAGGATGTTATTAGTTACCTTTCAGAGGCCTTTGACGTCCGGATGATTTCCAGTCCATGATATGTCTCAGTGAAATGGGTATAAACCGGTGAAAGGGAGACACTGCAAATTCTCTTCAAATCCCTGGACGTACGCCTGTATTTGCGTTGAATCAAGTAATAAAATACTGCCAGTATGGCCAGCAAAAGTAAGAGCTGCGGAATGCCATAACACACGACAACCAAACTACCTGAAAATGGAAATAAACAAATGCTGGAGCACTGCTGAAGGGAAAAGCATTTGGTAAGCATTTTCCCTTAATTTGTTGATTAATTTTATTGTCACGACTGTGCTCATTACCGTACCATCGCTGCCCCATTTCCAGAAAGTACTGGACTGCGATGTTCCCAGAACGGTGTCTAAACAAAATCATAATTGCGAGGAAATGACAAACTCGCTCAGTACTTAAGAACGAGCGAGAGGAAATGCTCAAAATTGGTCACCCATAGGCCATAATCAAGTTAAAATTGCAGGAAAATATGCTTTTTTATTTGTTCATTATCTGGATTCACGGGGTGGGGCTTATTCCACCAAGTCCAATGTGGCATTCCCAGCATTTCTGTATTTTCTCAGCTAGCCAGTTGCAAAGCACAGGAATCGTGGATGCAAGAAGGTTAGCAATCGTTGAGCAGTTGCTGGATAGGTTAGAGTCATGAACAGGAAAAACATGGCTGATTGTTGAAGGAAATAAGGGCTTTGTTCACAGCCTTTTCGGGAAAGGAAATCATCACACATGAAGTGAAGAAGTAGGAGAAAAGGACTTTGCGCAATGGGCACAAACCATGATCAGCAAATCACAAATACCTGACCACACGTGAATCGGTAGCCTGTTGTGATATGCAAAGGAGCAAGATATAACCTCCTGTTTCAATTTCAATGATATGGAACAACTCAATTCATTTCCGACCTATAACAGCCTGGGTGACACCTGTCTTGCTTTGGCACACAGCATACTGGATGAGACATATTGATGCAATTTGTCATAATCACGGGACAATGGCAGAGCTAACACTATTACCTTGGAGAACACCAACTGGAAAATTATTGGCGGGAATCTCTTTTGGTGGAACCTTCACAAATCTGGTCTTGACTAACTAAAATCTGTCAATCGATAATTGTTCAAACACCAGTCTACCTTTACACCTTGATTCGTCTGCCGGCTTTAGATTAGTCCATTCAATTTTAAATTCCGTGCTTGCAAGCTGTGCCCAGTTAGCCAGGCAATCTTTGACAGTTTCCTTCTCATCATGTCTCAGTTAGACAATCATTCCTGGTGCAATTGTCAGTATGGTTTTGACCAGTTAGACTAAAACACAGACAAACACTTTATCCTGCAAGCAAATCAGGTAAACCAAGCAAGCAAATACCTGTTGACATCTTTTGCAAATTAAGAGGAAGTTTAACTGTTGAGAAAACAAAAAAGAAAAGACTTTGAAAGGAGAGATACCAACCAACAACACCAAATATCTGTGCAAGAAAAATGTTGAAAATAAACGGCAAACTGTCATCCACGGTAAAAATATCACTTGAAAATCGGTTCAAAATTTGGCCAAGTGGAGTCATTTGAAAGAACCTCATTTGGGCCTGAAAGTAAAATTGTTGAAATATTTGAAAATCATTCCATGCCGAAACCAAGTAGTAAAAAGAAGCTAAACCCAATCACTCTCGATGCTCGCCAATTTAAGCCTAAATCAATGATAACGAAAAATAAATATGTTCTGAAGTAAATCCTTGCATTTTCCAACCAGCCCTGACAATTCCAAATTTTTTTTACTTCAACTGGCTCGCGTAGCACAATCTCGGGGGACATCCAATCTCCGGAAAGGACAGCCAAGAAGATCCTGCTATGTGGCCAAATTACACATCATTTGGTCTCATGACGAAGCTTGAGGTTGAGTCTGTTTAGACTAGAAACACCAAAGCAGAGCTTCAAGTCAAACAGACTCAACTTTGCATATGGCTAAAAGAAAGAATTACCTTTTAGTTTTAAGTTAGGTACCTAGGTAGGCCCACTACGAATGGCAGAAGATTACAAAAATAAGTCTAATTTTATAACAGTTTTGATATTTCTCATTTTGACACACATCTCATCAGAGCACACAATGATGCTGAAGCAAGAAAGTGCTGAATCAATTATTGTTCCATGGTACCAGCCAGTCGTTTACTTTTTCAAAGAGCAGTCCATGCAGCGTTCACACTTCCCTACACATGTACCTTCACAAAGTAGAGCAAAATCCCCTTCTTTCTCGCAATGGCGGGAAATCAAAATAAATTTGAATGACAGGCGGAGTCTTTCTAAAGAAGGTGGTGAATTCTGCTACAATAAGAGTACTTTTTTCTCCCCATGACCCCTTTTTTATTTATTATATCATTGGATCCGGAACCATCGATAAACGGGGTGTGGGTACAGCATTTTTTCGTCAAAAATGCTCTATCTCTTATGCCCAGTTGCACCAACAAGGATCAAGCACTGATCTCAGATCAAACACTGATCCGAGATCAAGCATAGGGTTTTAACATTGCCTGATCCAGGATCAGAGCTTGATCCGAGATCAAAGCTTGATCCACGTTGGTGCAACCGGACATTAATGTTTTTCTCGCAAAACGCATTTGTTTCCTTTGAACTTGATTTCTGGGAATTCTATATTTTTTCCTTTGAGGCCATGCCACCACACACGTGTTCGAAATAAAATAACCGTGTGAACTGTCAATCATCCTACTTTGAGACACCAACCGATGATGCCGAAAGCAATTTTCAAAGAGGCCCGAATAACACCAGTCGCGCATTGTAACTTTTCCCCCTTCCGAGGAAAAAACAAACGTGCTGGGTAGTTGGGCGAATAAGAGCGAAGACAACAATTTTTCTTTTGAGCCACCTTGTGGAACCGATGACCAGAGGCATATTGAATGGTGTCCGAAGACCAAAAATCAATTTGTATAATAATAGGTACAGAGTGTGGATTAAATATATATGGATCGTCTCAAGACTCCGACTGGAAACCTAGTGGCAGACTAGCGACCGGAAAAAAAAAGGTTAAAGACGTCATTATAAAACATCCAATAACCCGTTCTGCTTTAGATTGAAAACAGAAAAGTTTCCAAAAGGACAGCACACGCCAATATTGGTGATGTTCTGAATCTGATAGGAGAAAAAGGGTTCAATCCGGCGACACACCAACAGAACAGTGACATTTTGAAAAAAGAGACCAATCCCATGGAAAGCCAATTGTGGATCAAAGCCAATTGTGGATCAAAGCCTGCAGAAATTAGATGGTCAGAAATCCGTCATTTTGTCTCAAATGAAAGTTCACTCTCAATGACGGCCCGGGCCCTTTTCGGACTTTCCACCTCATCCCACCTGTTCAAATTTCATGTGATTTTTATCTGCAGAAGAGAACACACTTTCAAAAGTGAGAGAGCCGGAGGAAATGCAAAACAGGTGCAGGGTAGTTGCATAGTAACTGCAGCTTGAATACTTGGAATTCGCACATTCACTCGCTTGTAGCAGTGTGTTGGGAGCAGATTTTTGGTCCTGATTGCTTCGATTTTTTAGCTTGCTGTGATAAGTGACAGCTCATTTCGCCCAGAAACAAAGGCAGAGCCGACATGAGCAGACGAATTTCAGAGAGGAATGTGAAGCGGTATGTTGTACCGGTGAACAGTTCAGTGGAGGACAGCTAGCCTCAAAATATCATGGCAAAATTACAGCGTAATTCTGCTAATAAACGTGCATGGATTCTTTAAAAATTTCCACAAAGTGGATACTTTCAGGAAAGTGCATGAAACTTTCTGCAGGAGGGACACGTTCTCGGAAAATGGAAAATTATTATTTGAAAGACTGACATCAGTAGTTGAAAGAAGTTGATGGCTTCATTTTTATATCACCCCAAACAATGCCAATTAAATATAAAAAACGTGGGAGAAACAATTGGAGACTTATGATGTCGATATTCAATGATTGCTGCAAACAATTTTCCGAGACTGCTTTACAACAGGTTAAGGATCAGTATGACCCCTGATGGCGTAGGAGGCTTACAATAAATTATTACGTTTTTCGTTTTTCTTTATTTTTAACAGCAGGGGGATCCAGTTTCGTGCTCAGAACATGAAGCTGGCATCGTTTGCAACACCCTGTGGTTTTGTAACACACCCGTGTTGGCATGCTGTCATTTGGACATAAAATAAAACCCTTCAGATTTGGCATTTTTGGCTGACTGCTGCTGACAGTTTGGCCCATCACAGGACCACACCAGTTTTGGAATGTTTTGAAGCTTTGAAATATTTTTATCCATTTGGCGCTGTCAGTTGCCCTTTTTTCCTTAAATACCACTGTTGGCATGGTTTTTTAAAGAATGTTCACCAACCTTCATAAGCGAGGCCATGAGCAAACATGCACCTTCTGAGCGGCACGGATCCCGCCGTAAGCAAACAGAAAGGCACGGAAAAGGGTGAACACACTGTTGGCAGCACCAAGACCACCGTATACTATAAGATACTTTATGGTATCATCAGGTACAAGTTCATCCATCTGTTCTTCTGGATAATCGACAAAGGCAAATGATTCGTTCACAGTTCTCTTGCACATCACCCTCGCGTATGATGCAAATGAGAAAGCATTCGTTTTGAATAAAGAGGAACTATTCTTTGCAGACACCCAGTGAGCGAGCCACACGTCAGTCAGGTTCCTCGATGACTGCATCAGGACAAAAGAGAGCAGGGCCATCAGCGATAAGAATGGCCCGACAGCACGCCAGTATCCCTTCCAAATCTTGAGGTCGATTTCTCCTTCCTCCTTGGCCTCATCAAAGGTCATCTGGGAGTCGGGAGAGATGAGCGGAGTCTCCTCTTCCAAGTCTTCGGAATCATCAAATATCAGGCCATTTGAATCCCGCAGTGATTTTGGTCACTTTGTGTCTTTGCAGCCTGATCATGTTTGTCAATCTGCGACAGCAAATTGGACTCCATAATGATCAACGGTGGGCCTGTTTGGATTTTTTATGTAAAAATTAAAACACCACATTAACAGGCGACAAAAAGGGGCACCCAAATTTTACCATTTTTTGAAAAAATTTTTGTACTTCATTTAAGGGGCTAAACAACATTGGTGGTTGGTCAAGTATTAAAAAAGTATTAAGGTTTTTGGAGCACGAACGCTTCGGTAGGCCGCGAGGGTGTTAATTTCCTTTTTGGCTTAAAGTCAATGGAACTCCCGGTGAAGAACCTTTGGAAATGGAATAATTCAGTTCAAACACCTTCAAAGAAATTTCCAAGGCCCTTTGAATTTTATTTTCAGGAGAGCCAAATTTGGTTTAATTTCAGGACTTTTTTTCTGATTTGTAACGACGTCCGTTTTCAGGTTTTAAATTTGCCTTGTTAATTTGCGGGACTTGCGGCAAATTGGCAATAAAATAAAAAATAATTTTTGCTGGCCAAAAGGGGAAAATTTGGGTCCATTTTTTTTTTTTTTAATTTTGACGTCATTGTTTTATAAAAAAATACAAAATCGCTGGGGTTTTCACAAATTGATTGATGTACCGCATCAATTTTCAATTTCACATTTCACAGCTTTTGTTTTCGGATGGAATTTTGAAGTTTCTGTCGGTGTTCCTTGGCTCATTTTGATTGTTTGGGGTTCAGAATGAAAAAAAATGTGCTCTTTCAATTGAGAGTCAGAATTTTTGATTTCTCTCACCGTGATTCACCTGTTTGACCACGATAGCAAAAAAAATCTATCCTTTATTCAGCACCATCATGCTTACACTGCACACATGCTTGCAGTTCACTGTCTTGGAGTCAAAATTTTGAAATTCTGACTGCCACTTGAATTTTCTAGAAGCTTTGAGCATGTGTTTCAGTGTTGATGTGAAAAAACACAGTGGACACAGCAGTTTCCAACTGCAATGCAACACAGTGGACACAGCAGTTTCCCCCTTCTCCGAAATAATTGCCATGTGATAACCATGGTGAAAACCACGAAATAACTGCCATTAGGTTGACAGAGGACTGAAATTCTGCACGGACACTGTTGTGTGACCACCCCCCACATTTGTGCCAAAATGAACGGACATGAATGCAACATATTCAACAGCTGCTAGACCATTTCTTGGCAGGTTCTTCTGACAACTTAGCATGAATGTCAGCATGCAAGCCTACTTATCTTGATGCAACAGTAATGCTCAGCTGCACCAACAAGTATCAAGCTTTGATCTCGGTTCAAACACTGATCCGTGATCAAGCACAGGGTTTTAACATTGACTGATCCGGGATCAAAGCTTGATCCTCCTTGGTGCAACTTCAAATAAGTAGACAGCAAAAAAGAACTCCCATCTCGGTTCAAACACTGATCCGTGATCAAGCACAGGGTTTTAACATTGACTGATCCGGGATCAAAGCTTGATCCTCACTTGGTGCGAACTTCAAATAAGTAGACAGCAAAAAAGAACTCCCATCTCTGGTTCAAACACTGATCCGTGATCAAGCACAGGGTTTAACATTGACTGATCTCGGGATCAAAGCTTGATCCTCCTTGTGCAACTTCAAATAAGTAGACAGCAAAAAAGAACTCCCATCTCGGTTCAAACACTGATCCGTGATCAAGCACAGGGTTTTAACATTGACTGATCCGGGATCAAAGCTTGATCCTCCTTGGTGCAACTTCAAATAAGTAGACAGCAAAAAAGAACTCCCGCCTTCAAGAGGCATCATCGATGCATGGCCAACATAATCTGACTAGCAGGTTCGTTATTTCCTGCTAATTTATCTGAAAGATTTCTTCACAATAATTATTCACATTGGGCGAGGTTTCGAACAAGGTGACAGTGCAGGCTTTCTGCTGTTTATCTCACAATGAAATCACACAGTGGTTTTGCAATCAATTTATGAGGGTCGTTCAAGTTGCTGTAACCCTGATCCACTTCGGGATATGATCGGACCATTATTTTGTTTGTTATCCCTATGCAGTTGTGCCAAATTTCAGTGAAAAAAGATCAGTTTTCATTTTCACAATGTATCGTTTGGGACAATCCCACATAGCAATTTTAATTGATTAACCATTCAGGCTTTTTCCATGGTTTGATGGCCTTTGATGAACAACATTTGTTGGGCAGTCTTGCAGACTGCTTTTGTGACTAAAATCTTCAATATGGATCTATGAGGAAATTGGGTAAACAATTCACCGAAGGAAAATTTTGAAAACTATCAAGGCAAACTATCTGGAAGATTTACGCGTAAATGTCGTCAATCGAACAAAAACCCGAATGGTTAATCAATTAAAATTGCCACACAGGAAGGTCCCAAATGATTCCTTCATTAATCGTTAATCGTCAATGATAATTAACGATAATCGTTAATGATTAACGATAATTAAAATTAACAAAATTAACGATAATCGTTAATGATAGTTAACGATAATCGTTAAAAATTAAAAAATTATCTTTTTGCACTGAAATTGGGCAAGAGCTACTTGAACGACCCTCGTACAGTGCTAACTCCCATAACACAATCGTAGACGGGCTAGTTCGTAGGTTCGAAACTGCTTACAAAAATGCCACTCAAAAGCCAAACCACCTCGAACCTGAGGAACTGATTATCCCCATTTGCAATTTGAACAGACATACAAGTGGTGTCATTGCAAAAGGAAATTCGAGAGAACAACCATTATCAGTGGCAATGTAAGACAAAACAACCTACCTTGCTTCGAAATGACACCATCCTCCAGAAAGACAATGTGGTCTGCAGAGCTGGCGAAGTCCACCAGCGAAATGCACATGATGACCAATTTATTTCTGAGATGATTTTGGATGCAGTTCTGATAGATATCTTTGGCAACAACTGGATCACAGGCGGACAACACATCATCCAAGAGGTATATGTCTGCATCCTGGGAAAGACACGGCAGCAAAATGATGTGTTGTGCACACCAAAATAACTTTGACATCACTATCATGTGAGCAGGTTTCTGTTCACCTTAGCAATGCCAAGCCTGTGCCAGATGGCATAAACGGGTAATTTTTCCCTGTAAAAATATGGTTTTGAAAGTTTCAGGCCTGTGCACCCAAGGCCTAAGTGTGTCACATTATAGCCCTTTTAACCTGTGGTGTACCCTTTGACTAAAAACTCAGAAATTTGCTGAAATTAGGGGGGTCGTGCCAGTTGGCACAGGCTTAGTTTTAAGAAGTTGAAAGTTACCAAGCCTGAGCCACCTGGCGGCTGGCACAATCGACAAAAATACAGCCATGATGGTTGAGAATGAATGAAAGAAGAAGTTTTCTCTATCCTTTGGTGGCGTCTCCGAGGATTTGTGCAAATTCTAATTCTAATTTTAAAATAATCAAAAACGTTTTGTTGAAAGAATGTGCAATACCAACCCTGTGCCAGGTGGTGCAAAGTTGTCAATCTTTGTTATCTCGCTGTAAAAATATGGTTATGAAAGCTTCAGACCTGTGCATCCTGGAGTGGGTCACAAATGAACCATTTTAGCCTGTGATGTGCCATTGTTGAGAAAAAAACAGAAATTTGCTGAAATTGGGGCTGAAAATTTTGGCCGTGCCAGTTGGCCCAAGTTTGGTGTAGATATGCACTGGGGGACATTGGTATTGCTCGGGAATGTGGATAACAAATCATCAATATCATGTAACCCTCCAAAGTTTCCATTCTTCCATCAAAATAACTCGCTGGTGAAGGACCCAAAATGGATACCTATGTCAATAATCATAAATGAGTTCTGTCAAAAAGCATTTTGAAAATGAGGCAAAATGATATCATTGAATTTCAGTTGGAGCCTTTCCAACCAACGGAACAAAAACCGTATCTGGCACAAGGCTGGGCTTGATGAGAATTGTTAAGAGACTGAACGACTGTTAAAAACACTATTTATGGAAGTGGGAAGCCAATGTCTTTTTAGCTGGCAAGTTTATAAGACCAGCTGACAGGTTTTTGGTCCATGAATGCAAAAAAAAAGCCTCAAAGCCCAAGGGTCGTCTCGCAACTTGGGGGGAGGGGGGGGGTGCGAAAACGCAATTAACATTTCCGCAAAAATATTGTTAACAATAGAACTTCAGAAAATATATACCTACAGCTTATCAATTGGCAGTTTAGCTTAATTTTCGGACTTAATGCATAAAAGTTCCATTTTATAGTTCCATAAAGATTCATGTGTTTTGTTCCAAGGAAAGCTAAGATAAGGGTTATCGTAATAAAAAAAATCAAACAAACAGGGAGGCATGAGATTGTGTTGAGTTGGAACTTGGAATAAGAGAAAACCAGCTCACTTGATAAATTGCTCTTGCTAATACCAATCTTGCCCTCTGCCCTCCACTCAACATTTTTCCATTTTCACCAACTTTCGACATGTCACAGTTTTTCATGCCTTGGATATCCTCTTGTAGGCAGCATAAAGACAGTACCTTGTGATACTTTTCATAGTCAAATGGTTGACCAAAGAGAATATTATCTCTGAGAGACAAATTCTGAAGCCACGTCTCTTGTGGAACAAGTGCAATGCCTGAATGTAAAGAAAACAAAGGGTAAAAGGCATCTTCGCAACCCAATACCAAAATATATTTGATCCTGATAAGTGAGTTGCATCCGAGCTATTTTTCTTGACCAGGACACAAATATCAAATGAACGATGCATACACATACAGAATAGACTACTTGGAAATTTAGGACCGATCATGATCAAATCTGCCAGCCAAAATGATGAACAGCATGGCAAAAACCACAATCTTTGACTGAACAACCTGAACGAAAAACCATGGACGCTTGGTGGACATAATATAATCCTCAGCATACCTCCATAATAAGGGAAAATGGGAACGTTGTCATGCCACCCACACGATCCTTCCCCTCCCTTCGTCTTTCCCATCTCCTTCCATATCTGCAACCACTTGATGGCACACTAAGAGGCAACTCGGGTTTGCTAACAATGTTCAAGGAAGAAATTCCATGTTTTCAGGTTTAGTTACAAGAAAATGATAATCACAATCCAATTTGGTGCTAAATGAAATATGCTCAGAAGCCAGTGCAACAAAATGCACTGAGCATGTGCGAAATATAAGAAAAATCCAAATCTCACCAAAATCCAAGAAGAAACGTGGGGCAATATATTCTTCTGGAAAAATTTTATTTTCAAATCAGAGCAAAGTAAAAAAAAATTCCCATTTGAAAATAGACATGCAAAACCGTGACCCTGCAGATTCAATGGCACTGAATTCAAATGGAATAAAAGGCGTTGGATAATCAGCTAACTTGCATTCTCACGATCAAGAATAACTTGGCCACGGCATGCTTCCAGTTCGCCAGAAATTGCATAAAGAAGGGAGGATTTTCCACTACCGACACCACCAATGATCCGAACAGACATATTCTGATAAATGAAGCAAAATAATAATTAAAAGCTATGGCGTTTTGTGCAGATTTGAAGGAAAGATTCTTGAATAAGGCAATTGGTTACCATTAAAAAGCTTGGCTATTGGCTTTCACTTACAGGGCCTTAAAAGTTTGTTTAAAAGGACAGGGACATCATTCAATTGCAGTTCCAAGCGAAGATGTTTAAGATTTGAATTCTAAGGAATTACTTGGGAATTTCTTAGCCTTATCCAATAAGTCATTCTTAAACCAAGGTAACACTTTGCTTAGTGGAAATACGAGTGATGATTACCATTGTTGTGACATGCTTTGACTCAAAAATTATGGAAATCAACTGTCAACAGCACTTATCACATGTCCCGAACTGTCATTCCACTGGCTGCAAGAAATCGCCAGGTTTTGATAAAAGTCCCAATCTTCTCATCAAAAACGACCCCAGTAATTCATTCATGCAACGTGCAACTTCAAATCCAAATTTTTGCAAATACATGCTGCAGAGATTAAAGATTCCTCTTTTTTGTTGCCGAAGTCGAAATGTGACACCTCCAGACAGCTTTGATGGAATCTGGCACTTTAATTTCTGCCGCCTGCATTGGAAGAAAAAGAAAGAAAAAAGTTTCAGAGGCAACAGAAATGGGAAAAGCACATGTATGGGTACCTACATTAATTCCGCCACCACTCTAATAATTTGTTCTGAGAGGGTCAAATGAATGAAAGTCGGGCTCTTTCATTTGACCTTCTATAAACTGGTGCACTTGGTTGAATCACATGCTCGCTCAACGACAAGTGGGGAGGTCAGGCTAGGTTAGGGAACTCGCAGTTGAGCGAGCCATGTGGTGCAACAAAGATCACCAGCTTACACAATATCGAAAATTGTTACGGTCAAACAACACTGTGCAACATGGATAACAGGAAAAATATCTGACGCCATCAGAGATAACAATGAATGACCACACTCACCTTAGTGATATGCAGATTGATATCTTTTAGCACAAATGAGATCTTATTTGCTTCCTCTAAGTCTGAATCATGAGAAGCCAAGAGATTGTTCCAAGTGAAATAACCGCCCACAATGGTCAAATCAGATGATGTCTTATCGCAATTATTGTATTTTTCAGGGCTTGGATTGTGAAAACTGCCACCATAAGAAGGAACCTTGGAAATAAAATTGCAAAGAAAAATGAGAATGAGGCCACATGTTTTGTTTTGCATTAATACTTATCTAGACACTTCTGAAACAAGCATTGCACTCACCCTGCTTTGGAGACAGAGTTAAAGAAATGCAGGAAAAAGATGCCACAAACTTTTCAAGACTGAAGTTAGGCTGCGATATCATCTTGATATTGCAGCCTAACTAGGTACCTACTTGTACAACTAGGTCGATGCCGAGAGCGTTCCCCCCGTTCTTTTTGAGGCCAATATTTCGATTCAACGTCCACACCTTTGATCAGTGTCATTATGCAGATTCCCCAATTTGGAGATTTCAAGCAACCAAGGAGGAGGGGCCAGATAGCGATCCAAGTGTTGTTCACCAGGAGGTTTATGAATCTATCAGTTTTTGGCTTGTTCCCGCTGATTTAGGACTGCTTGACATTTCAGGATTTCCTTTATTGTGCATCTGTTATTGACGAGCTACCACGAAACGTCAGCCTACCTGTCCCTAGATGCCTTCACAAGAAGTCGTTTGTTTTCACGAGTTCCATTCCAAATGATACAAAACTGACTGAAAGAACTTTGCAATTTAACGAAACACAACTTTTGCTCAATTTCAAGCTGGTCTATACGTATTTCTGCTGCTTTTTAAAAAATCGTGTACACTTGTCGACTTCCATGTTTCCGAGAGAGATCCATTCCAACAGTGTATCTACCCAAAAGCTGTGCTGACACTCTGATGCAAGGTTATTGCAATTCAACGTCTAGAGTCTACTGCATTCTCTTTCTGTGTTCTATGGTGTTTGTATTCCGAATTTTATCTTGCACTTTGATGCTTTACTGTGATTTATGCCATGCATTCCACTTGGTGTTTTCACACCATAATGACAGGTGTAATCGTGCTGTGTATCTCAGACATGAGGTAGGATACCTAAGGTGCATCTTCAAACTCTTGTTGTTTCCAACGTGTCATTGAATGGTTAGTGAGCAAGCGTCACAAACGTTTCAGAACAAAATGTGTTCATGAAAAATTTGCGAGTAAAATAATTCCTTGTAATAAAAAAAAACGTTTGCACCAATTTTTCGATCATTTCCAACAGGTACCTAATCCAAATAAGCTTGAGAAAAACTAACCTTCAAAAATGCTTCTATTCTTTTTAGCGACACCCAGGCTTCAACAAGACCATTTATGACCCACGGAAATGCATTAATTGGGCCAATCATCATTGAAAACAATGCCATGTTGGTAAATACCTTGAAAGCAAGAGAGAAAATCAAACAGATTGATAAAAGTAGACTGAGATAAACCCACAAATGACCGCTTTACTGGGAGAAAACTTGGAACTTTCATTTGTCTCCTGTACCTCTAGAAACAACCGTTGACAAATTTTTCACATTGAAAACGCCTGCTGATATGATGTAAAACAAAAATATCCAATTGTGGGAAATGTTGCAATTCCCTCTTTCCATCACCAGCAACAACATCACACGTCATGGGTGGTTCACACAGACAGTGCTCAGAATGAAATCAAGTTCACCTCCTTAAACAGCAACTGCTGGTGACCGCAGACTTCGGGCTTTAAGACCTTCGCCGGTCTTTCGGCGTACCTACATAACAATGCCAATTGTAGACAACATTAATGTCGTCCGTTGTAGGTAGAGGAAATAAAAAAATTTAAAAAACCAAAAGATGTTACTATTCGGTACCAACCTTGCCTCACTGGGGCACTCATTCGTCACCCTCACCAAGCTGGAGAGCACTACAGCGGATGACATTAACGTCGTCTACAATTGGACTTGACGATAATTTTTTTAATCGATATCAAATTATCACGGTTGTAGCACCCAGGTTAAGCACGGAAACCAGAGTTGTGCAGGTTAAAAGGAACCGAATGAAGTGTCTGGCAGATTTGTTTACCTTGGCAGGTGTAAGTTTGTTTCCCAAGAGGACATATGTGGCGAATGTTAGAACAGGAATCAGAACAGGCAATGAAGCCCAGAGATAAACACAGAGTGCATCCATATACTTCCGACACTTCAAAGAATTCAGTTCTTTCCTGCGGAGATCTGAAAACAAATAAAGCATGCCTGTTCAACATATTTGTTGAGGTCGCTTTTGTTTCAATCACTGCTGCTTCCACACATGTCAGCAATTTGGTCATTTATCTTGCAATCTCCCAGCAAATTTGAATTGCATGCTAAGTTTGCAACTAGCTGTTCACAACCTACTCTAAGGCCCACCAAGAGACGAAACCCAAGTGAAAGAGTGTAGAATGTATTTTCATCTCCACTATTGTTTTGATCTGAAAGCCACAACACGACCAGTCTGAGATTTGGAAAAACCAAACAAAAAATGTCGTGCATTGATATAGGACAATAATAAAATTGGCTGAATGAGCATCAGACCGGGGCCAATGTTAATTTTTTGTCCAATTCATAGACATGTAAAGCCATGACACTGCATAATTTTGGCAAAAAGCACATTCATACAATCTTTGAGGTGATGCCAAGACTTCCTTTTTGGGGTTTAGGTTCGGGGTTCCTGCTGTAAAACTCTGGGGCAATTGATACAGAATGACAGCAGGAGCTGTATATTGCTGTTCAAGAATTTATTTGCACCAGGAGAGAGGTCAATCATTGCATGATGTAAGGTAATGAGAAGTCAAGACAAGGAGAATGTCATGTGTCGGTCACAGTTTGTTTGTGCAAATCATACGCAGAACCGATCTGAATCAAAGAAATGGAGCAGGGTCTTGAAACTGGGCAGCAAGAAAGCCGGTAAACAAGAGGAGACCCGATCAGATCAACAGCTAATTTTTCATGCTTGATTTTGCCAACTTGGATGCCATGGTCAGTTCAATGAATCGGTAATGTGTTCAACAAAAAAGTGGAGGAGGCTTTGACCTCAAGCTGGAAAACAAGCATTTGAAATGAACTGATCACAGAGATGAATAATCATTGGGGAGCAGTCCAGCTTTAGTGAGGGATGCAGCAGGTATTTCAGTGATCTCATCATGACTTTCCCAATCTGTTTCCAATCTAGAATGGCCAACAAGCCCCACAGAAGAACATGGAAGTCTTTTGCAATATTTTTGACTGTAACATGTCAAACTGGTGAGCACCCAGGATGTTTCCAGTGGCCTTTTTTAGGCTTTAAGATTCATATCATGACATCGAATAACTCGTTTATCAAGCAAAATATGTATGAATCAAAGTGATGATCTGCCACTTCCAACTTTGAACCAACCTGCAACTTTCTTGGAGAAAACATGCTCCCAGACATAGAGCTTTATGACCTGCATAGATTGCAAAATTTCAGCCATTAGTTGAATACGCTTATCCTTCCAGGCCATCATCTCGCTGCTTGTTGATCCTGGTAAGTTAATATAGACAAATAATTATCAAAGCCACCTCTATGTACGCATACTTATGGAAAACACTTGGGGATGAATTTGCACCCAGCAGAAGAACAGAGTGAAAATTAAGAATTCGGAAACCTTCATCTAGGTTGATACTTGGTACCTTTTTTTCTACTTCCTTCCAAAAGTGAGGAAGATTGTCTCAGTATTTTTTCTCCGAAATAAATATTATCGACATTTTGAATAACGAATCACTGGATTATAAGGCCCCAGAAAAGAAGCGCATTGCTCACATGTTCAGACTTTACACATCTTGCAATAGGTAGGTATCCCAAGTCTTGCAATATCCCCCTGCTATGGAAGTACCTAGTCTTAATACCATAACAAGGCTTTCAAAGCATGAAAGAAAGAATACCATAACAAGGCTTTCAAAGCATGAAAGAAAGAAGAAACATTGAACAAGAATACCTTCCGAATTTTCAGCTTTTTGTGGAAACCAACTGAAACTGGCACTCCAAAAATGGCAAATCTGCAGAGAAACATCGAATCAAAAACAGGAATACACTCAAATGATCCAAAAAATCCCCCATTAAAGTGTTTTAAGCCAGAAAATCGCGTCGGAGACTCTAGTTAGGTACCTATAAGGGCCAGTCATAAAACTCACCAATTTTAAGAGAGATCATCCGGTTGACAGGGACTAGTAACACTGCAAATGCAACTCCTGCCAAAAACGACAGACCAATTTGCTGATGCAGAAGAACAAACACAACAGTCAACTGAAAAGATTGAGGAAGAGTAGATCTGTGTCAATGCGCCAAGATGCAGAACACAAGGATAAATTTAGTGATAAGTGACATTTGGTGCTGTGACATTTCTGTGGTTTTGATAAACCATCGACGCAATCTGGCCTATAATGAATACAAAGAAAGAACAGAAGAAAACTGCCCTCTAGTAGCAAGTTTTCAATGGAGGTCTAACGCCCAGTCATGAGAAAGACAATAAAAATTGCCCTTGGAAGGACAGGATAATCAAAATTTTGCCATCAAAACTTGCCAATTTTCCTGAAAAAAAAAAAACAGTAAGGTCTGCTAACTGTTCTGGTTTTCTTGTAGACTTCTTGAATTCGATGTTATTTCTTCATTCCTAGTCATCAAAATCACGGAGACCTTTCTTCGCTACCTGACACTACCGGCCAACACAGGGTAAGATTCATTTTCCCGGTCTACCTATAAAAGTTCAGGACTTCTCAATAAAAACCTGTCCATTTTTCAGTGCGAAGCGAAGTCAGGGTGCCTAAAAACATTCAAGGCCCACTGGTGATTTCATGACCCATTGGAGAGAGGAGAATGTTTAGGCCTTCGTCTCAATTCGATGTTTCCAGAGATTTTTCACTTTTAATGAATCTTGTTTTCAGTGCTTGCATTTATTTCGTCGAATTACATGTTCAACAGTTGATTTCTGCAAACCAAACCACCAGCAATGCTGGATCAGCAAAAGAAAAAAAAAACTATGAAAGAATGGATCGGTAGCATGATGTCAGTCAATAATGAAAACACACAAAAGAAACTTGGTCTTTGTAGCAACGTTTTTTTTTTTTTTTATTTTGATAATTTAACCCCACAAATTCACCAAATCGTTTCACCAGCAAATATAAATAGGTAGAATCACATCAAATTTGTACAAGTTTAACAGAGTCGGATATTCATCAGAAAAATTAAATTAGAAAATATTGATTCAACCAAACTTATTGTCAGTCTGGTCATTATTCGAGTGCAACACTTTGTAAAATATTTGAGTACAATGCTCTGAAAATATTCCCAATAAGTGTATTTTTTATTAATAATTATTGTCTAGATGGTTGTTCTTATCTAGACATTTTTCTGTCCATCATGCCTACCACTGCCTCTGCAATTCTTGAAAGGTAAAATCCCTGGCAAAGAGTGAATAAATGCAGATCATAAAAAACCAAACAGGAACTAGGGCCTAACTCAACTCACCTGCAAAGGTAAACTCCAAAATGCATGAAAACTAGGAATGATATTGGCAACATGATCAGTATCGGCACTTATGAAGTTGATTATCTCTCCTAGACTAGTTGGAATAAGTAAAGCAAAAAGTCCACAGCGGATTTTGTGAAAATCCAGAAAGAAGGAAAACACAGTCACTTACCTACCAAATATTAGGTACCTACCTACACTACGATACAAAAAAGTTGTGCTCACTTTGGTGTAACTCGTAAGGACCTGGTGTTCATTCAAGTTGCTTGGTAAAATGAAATAGGGCCTACAGGTTTTCAGGCACGTATTTTAGTGCTGATGACACAACACTCATGCTTTTCATCGTATTAACAAGTAGGTAGGTACCTAAATAAACGTGAAAAAATGCTGCCAACTTACATGCCTTCTATTTTTATTTGTCGGTTATTTCCAGTCATTTTGGCCATGGTTTTTCAGGTCATTGGAATTGGACTTTATCAAAGCACTGCCCCATTGGCCCCATGCATAGACTTCATTTGCGACTTCTGGGATCTCGACTTCTGGGGCGCGGGGAGTTCAAGTCTGGTTATTGTTCAGCATCACCCAAATATGACAGCAAGCTGCTTTTCATTGGTGTTCACACTGTTCTGACTGAAGCCACACTGAAAAAGTTGGGAAAGGGAAGCAAGAGCACAGATGAGGAAGCCAATTGGCAGAGCTGACCGATGAAGGAAGTGCCTCAACCTCAATAATTAAAACAAAATGGGCCTAGGAACCTAAATAGGGGCCTAATTAAAAAAAGCTGCGATCATCACTTCGTCCTGTGTAGGCTATTTTTCTGTGTTTCAAGCATGAAAGAAGCTTGAAAGGTCAGTTGTTCAAGGTTTAATAAAAGTGTTATGTGGCCATCTTAGGTACCCATTGAAAAGGTAGCCCTTTGAAAACGACAGAATTTTTTGTCCTACTCGGCCCGCCTGCCCACCAACAACTTCACATCAGGCCCACCAATTCTTTTATTCATGATTGGTTGGTAACCTTAGCCCACTCCAAAAATAATAAAATTGTCATAAAGAAAAAAGAAACCATGAAGCAACAAACCTGAATTTTGAAAGAGCACTTCTTCGGGCCATGAGTAGTTTTGTGTAAATTGAAATGGTGATGAAAGAGCGCATCTTCAAACCGGTTTTGGCAATTTGATAATTGAAGTGGGTGTTCAACAAGGCAGCTGAAAAAGAATACCAATAACAAGAAAAATGGTGATTACAAAACTATTGTTGGTAGATAACTACGTTTTGAGAAAGGTTTTCAGAGTTTTAAGATTTGCAGCAGTAAGGTCAAACCGCTTAAAACTGTTGGCTTTTCAATGCTGAAAGCTTGCCAATCAGTATGGGAAGCACCATGCAGAACACATGTCCATGGATAGAAGATGGTGCTGCAATGAAGAAGCAGAAAATGAGTAAAATATTTTAGTTTGGCCTTGCAACTTCCAGCAGTTAGCGATGCGGTTCCAACATGAATCTGATGCATAAAATAAAAAAACACTCCATATTCCTAACAACAACAAAGCATCTAAATGGATCTGATAGCCCCAGATGACGAAGCGGGCAGCAGCCCACTTACTTAGGTACTTTACCTACCCATGGGCAGAAAAACAGAAAACTGTGTGCAGAAGCAGCAGCAAAATGACTGGCATTCCAATGGTTTGAAGATTGGCCTATCGTATCAACAAATTTTTGACATGGGCCAGACCTGAGAAACAAGGGAATAAAAACTTACTATTTACCTCCAATCGTTGTCAAGAACAATGCAGATGCGTAGGCAATACCATGAAGCATTGGTTCTGAATCATCAATGAATGTGATCAGATGATTTAAGAATATGGGAGCGCCAAATCCCAAGCAGTCGGCAACAAATTTCATCAGTCCAGCGGCATAAAATTCGAGGCAAAATGCATGGTGGAGCTTTCTTGTAAGGCCATGCTGTCTGGATGGCACTGTAACATTCGATGACTGATCACCACAATCGATCGAGTCCCGCCTGAGTGTACTTGATTTTTTGTCATGGAAAGGCCATCGAATTAAATTAAGACGTACAGCACGGGGTGTCAACGATCTGGGAAGATCAAACAGATCATCGGGTGATTGGAGGGATCCTTTCGCACCTTTTTCAAACAAGGCACCAACCCAGTAGCATGTAAGTGATGAAAAGCAATTAGATCCACCTGCAGTACCCAAAGCATCATTTTTATCAGAGTCTTCAGCAGAAGAAGAAATCAAACGCTCTCCATCCATCAAATTGGGCCTTTCTATACTGAAAGCATGCTAGACAGGTAACTTACGTTTACTGGCAATGGGTTTTTCAAAAAATAAAAAAAAATGATGAAAAGTTGGACTGTTGGAGAGTTAAGAGACTAAAAATGTCCTCAAGATGAAATTCCTCAGTCCACAGACCACATTTTAGCAATGAATGTCCACTTCTGAGCGTGCACCCATTTCAACTTCAATTTTTGAATACTTGCTATAGCTAACATTAGGTAATGCATGTGCTGCATACTTGCGGCGCATTCGTCTCTCCGAGAGATTGATCGGAGAGATTGTGCTAATCTGACTATTTTCTCTCTTAGGTATTTATTCGAGGATTGAGCTCTGCAATAGTTTTCTTAATTTGGAAAGCAAGTACTTACCTACCTATTTTTTCCTCCCTGAGAGGATTGCAGCTTAATTGAAGCCTCTGTCGTCTTGGACTGCACGTCCAGGAGAAAATGAATTTTGGGGTGTCAAAAGTTGGGGAATGAAGTGCCACATTTCGAGGGTGAGACTGATTAAAGGAAGGCTGAGTCCAAGTGCAGATGATGTTTCGTTGGTATTAGCAGGCAAAGACTTACCCACCTCAGTACAAAACAGTTAAGAGGATATATCCATGAATGGATGACAACATAAATATTTCGGTCAAATGCACATAATGGATATATCCATGATTTCCACGAGGGGATTCAAAATATTCTGCGGTATCAGAGATTTGAGGTGGTTCATGATTTGAAGCAAAATTCTAATGAAATTTGAAGGGAGGTTTAATTTTCAATGGCTTCACTGATGCTGTTGAAATGTGAGGGCTGTCCAATAGGTATTCAAAGAATGAACAGCCATTGAGATTTGAGGGGGTTCATGATATCATAGCAAAATGCCATTGGAAAGGTAAGAGGGTTCAATATTCAATGGCTTCCCAAATGCAATTGAAAAGTGTTGGGGATTCAATATTCAATGGTGAAACACCATTGAGATTTGAGGGAGTTCATTATTAGCAAAATGCCTTTGAAATGTGAGGGGATTCAATATTTTATGTAAAACACCATTGAGCTTTGAGGGGGTTCAGTGTCTAATGGCGAAATATCATTCAAATGTGAGGAGGCTCAAATTTCCACGAGGGGATTCATGATTTCATGGCTAATTTTCAACATGGGATTCAATAGTGATGAAGCACCGGCCATTGAATACAAGACTGAACATCTGCACAGAATCCTCTGTGTAGATGTCCTTTGCCCATAGCATGGCCCTCAACACAACAATAATCCAGTTCAAGCTGCCCATCGAGCTGTCAACAATGGCAACAAGGCCATTCATTCAATCGAGACTATTGTTACAAGTGGAAAAGAGTGGATTGTCCTTTCCCCCCTGACACAACAATCTCTTAAAAACGACACAAATTCAACACTTTTTTGAGGATACAAAGGTGAAGATAAACACAATCGTTTTTTGCAAAAATGCATTTTGGATGATAATAAACGACACCCACAACGTTAAGCTGGATCTGCTGCAATAAGCGACCGAGGTAACTGAATTATCGAAGCATTTTCACGTGCGCGCAATTTGTGTATTTTTGGTCGGGAACTTCCACCTGCTCGCATCAATGGATGTTTAGCTTTGTTAACACTTGGTAAAAACGATGCAGCATGCATATAATGATACGATGGAAATGAATTGCAAATGAGCACTTGTTGGAGAAGCTCCCAGCCCACCACAGTTCCAACCAAATTGCATGGGTGCATCTCAAGCATATCGAACTGGTCGAGCCGTTTCTGTTTCAAATGCGGCAGACTAAAATGAAGATTAGGCTAGGAAGGTAAGGACAGGCTAAGGTTGAATTAGAGGATTGTATCAATGTGCAATGAGAAAGAACAAGTTTGAATTAGCCTAAATCAATGAAAGTCGGTGAGGGCGACAAGAATAACTCACACAGTTTGGTTCTTTCGAGACGAAGTCGGGAATTCGGAACTGAAACTTGGAAATTTACCTCATTCGTCTGGGAGAGTTGGTTCCTCAGGCATCCCTGTCGAATGCAGGCACAAGAAACATGTTTAGCAGTCAAGACTTCGATGGTGACATGATGCGACTCTTCAACTTGCCATTGCAGTGTCGGATTGGCTCAGGCAAATTTCAACTGCTCGCTGCTCCTTTCACCAAAATGAAGAAGCCACAGAAATATTCTGTGGCAGAGGAGAGGTGCAATTGCACATGGCGCCACATGTATTGAATTTCCCAACATCCCAATGCACTTGGAAATGAACAATTTTTCAGACTTTTCCTGAGAAGAAGACACACGTACGTAGGGAGGTCAAAAGTTCCTGGCTTTGCCCTCTTCTTTTTGCTCAAAGCCTGTGATATTTGGCTGATTTGTGCCCAGCCCTTCCTTGTTGGGTGGAATTCATGTCTTTGGATTGCTAGTTCCCAATGTATTCCCCTTTGACTGGATCGAGGTTGTTGGGCAATGTGAGAAAATCGAATAATGTGCTGTCACCAAGATTTTTTCATTGGAAGGTAAAAAAGCAAAGTAGATCTTTGATGACATGGGAGCACTTTATTATGCTCATACAGGTCCTTTATATTTATATTCCACTGCCAAAAAATGTGCCTCACATTTCAAGTTCACTCAAAACACTGGAAAAGTTTTAGGAAGGTCTTGCTTTCGGCTTGGTTTTTATTTTTTAGGAATCTGAAGGGTTTCTCCTAACCCACTACCCTGAAGATGGGAAAACGACCCAGGACATCCATCATTGAGATGTTCTCGTGAATTTAAGGGTGAAATCCATGGAAATGTGGACTTAAAAATAAAAAAAGATTTTGATGCATCGGGATAATGCTGCAGTACACAAAAGCACCTTGTGAGAGAAGAAAAAAGAGAACTGGCAAAAGCCAGGAACTTTTTGACCCCCTTCGTACATCCAAATCATTTGTTGGATGTGGTTGAAAATGACCTTCATGAGGGCCAGAAAATAAAAAATGAAAGGTGTAAAAAAACATGCACCTTAAACTAAATTGGGGTTTTACTGCAGTGAAAAAAGCAAAAACACGTAAACAGCAAAATTCTTGTTTTGTAAAAATAACAAATTACACACTTCCAATAAAACACAAGATCACAAGATTTGCTAGTGTGTAACACTGACAAATTAAACACTTCGTGTACATATGGTGTTTAAACAAATTAAACACTTCTTACAATCCTTACAATCCGAGTAAGAAAATACCATTACTGCATGTGAACACCACTGCACATGGTGGTAATACGAATACCAGTTGATAAACTCAGTGAATGAACAATGAATTCACAGCTTGGATGGCTTCTTTGGATTCGGTCCTGGGTTTGGAAAAATGTGACTTCCTAGAAATGCTAAACATGCTGCATGGTATTTATTTACGCAGTGCGTTGCTATCGAACAAATTTGATTTGCACACACCGTTGAAAGCAATTTTTGCAGGTCATTCCATCTCAAGAGGACAAATTTCAGGCAATGAAGATCATTTGCATTTCAGGAGAGGTACATTGCAATGATCAAGGTTTTCATGCAGATCCCACGACCGAAAACAAGCTCACAGTTTCGTTTGAATTAATGACAAATACGTACACATGTGCATAATCAAGCAGTTGATCAATGCTATAACAGACGTACAGGACAGGATGTCCCCGATTTCACGTGCCAGACTGTGGGGTCCCACAGTCAGAACAGACTGATCAGATATCGAGCTGTGCTGTAAAGTCTGTTGCAATTGAATTGCAAAAAGAGGGAGCATCTGTTTTGCACGGGTTTTGCTTGGTGAGCACACGTCGATCATGGATGACCTCATGGTGTGTGGTTTGTGAGTCAGAAACGACCGGCAACATTTTTTTATCCTCGGTTTTGGTGCCATGCTAAATGTGAGCAACCCTCA
>JASGXE010000812.1:0-29431 GCA_030068105.1 Sinentomon sp. SZTP_YWyxl
TCTGACGTTATCTGTGTCGGATAAATGGAAGTTTAGGAGTCTTTGGGGAGCAAATTGGGGAAAAGAAACCAATTTCATCGGGTGATGGATGGGCAATTTCTTCAAGGCGACTGCTGAGTTTGGTGAAGTTTAGTTTCGTAGTTATTCAAGCATCTCTGCCAAAAAAAGCCAAGGAATTCGAGATGTTCTCGTTTCTCAATCTTGACAGTGATATCAAATTCTGGTGCGAACTGCTAACGAATCAACTGCCATAATCGGGAGTGTCGAATTGTTATATGGATGTGGTCTAGAGTCACAACACGATTGCGTCAAAATTCACTGTCACATCTTCGAATTGATGTCATGAACGCTGGTATCCAAAGTGTCATGGTCGGTTCTCTGCGAAATCGCCAAGCATTTGGCCATTGACAGTGAATTCGACAAGGGTGGAAGTTCAGTGACGTGGACCACGCAAAGACACAAGTTCATCGAACTCTGTCCACACATGGTGGCGTTTGATTCTCACCTAAAGGCTGACATTGAAATCGTTGTCAGAGTGCCGTGATGATCTTGGCATTCGGCCACATCACTGCATCCTGTCAACCCAGACTGAGATAGACGGAGATGAGATATTGTTCCTGGTCATTGCAGTGATGTCCTTTGCATTCAGCCACATCATTGCATCATATTAAAATCTGATTGAGATAGTTGTACGAATAGGTGAGATCATCGTCCATTCCCTGTCCCTCTCCCTTCGCGGTTGGTCAGCGTCTCCCAGGTTCGCGCGAGCGGCGTCACGTGGCTGCTTCCATCACGTTGGGCGGTGTTTAGGTTAAGGTTTTTCCGTATCCTACTGCCATCGTTTCCCTAATTGGAAATTGCCTATGGAGGATGGGGATCCTCCCAGGTTTGTAAATATTGTTTGTTGTCTTTAAAGATTATTGAAGTTGCTGGCCTCATCATTGTTTAATATAAGAGGTGTATGCTTTATTTTCTCAGCAAGAAACCACTGAGTTGATTCTTTCACGTGGGAGGCAACCCCCGCCGAATGGACGCCCCTGCGGTCGGATTTTCCGCACTCTCAATGAAGATGGGAACGATAAAAAGATGTTTCGTTTTGTTTCCCTCTTTTTAGATTCGGTAGGTAAGCTAATGGTTTCATACGCATTCTTTCGCTCTGTTCAGTTAATTCAACGTTATCAAATTTCTCATTTTCTCAGAGATAAGAGAACAGTGCGACAGGAATACGGAGGCCCGTTAACTTACCAAAGCCCTCCAGCAGACGAATTTCAAATTGCAATTCCTGGCTAACCAGGATTTCGTCCTCAATTACCACCCACCAGTTTGTGACTGTGTGGCTGATGTTGGTTGATGATGCTTCGGGTCGAAGGGACTGGTCCTGCTGCTACCTGGTCCTACCGTAACCTGGTCCAACTTATTTTTAGTCCGACCGCAATCTGATCCGACCGTAAGGTCCTACCGTAATCTGGATCTGCCGTAATCTGGTCCCACCTTCACCTGGTCCTACTGTTACCACGTCCTGCCGTAAACTGGATTTATCGTTATCTGGTCCTACCGAAAGATGGACCTGTGGTAATCTAGTCCTCTGGTCCTATCGTAATCTGGTCCTATCGTAATATGTTTCTACCGTAATCTGGCCCAACCGTAATCTGATCCTACCTTAACCTGGTCCTCCGTAACTTGGTCCTACTGTTAATTGGATCGAATGAAATAAATATAATCGAATTTTTTTCAAGCCGCAGATATAAAGTAGGATCAGATTTCGGTGGGACTAAATAGAGTTGGACCAGGTCTGTTCCCCCGATGATTCAATCCCCCGACGCTTGATTCTTAGTCCTCCCGAAATCTGGTCCAACCGTAACCTGGTCCTATCGTAACCAATTCCTATCGTAATTTGGACCTGCCGTGATCTGGACCGACCGTAATCTGGTCCCACCGGAACCTGGCCTACCGTAACCAGGTCCTACCGAAATCTGGACCGACCGTAATCTGGTCCTGCCGTAACGGTCCTACCGCAATCTGGATCTGCCGTTATCTGGTCCTACCGTGATCTGGTACCGTTACCTGGTCCTACCGTAACCTGGATCTACCGAATCTGGTCCTACTGTAACCTGGTCCTGCCGTAACTTGGTCATACAGTAAATTTAATCAAATGAAATTATTTAGGCCTAGATAGAATTTTGTCAAGGCGCAGAGAAAAAGTAGTACCGGATTACGGTAGGACCAGGGAAGGACCAACTAGCAGTTGGACCAGGTCTGTTCCACCATTTCAACAATGCTTGGTGCTACTTCACACCATACACAAGTGTCATGATATTTTGCGACGCATGCTGCCATTGATTCTCTATGGCGCCTGAGTTAATGAACTCCGACGTTCGAAGACTTTTGATAAGAAGTGTACTCACACATGTGTTTTCCCATTTAACTATTGCCTCCGAAACTATTTTCTTTCTTTTTATTCCTATGCAGGCGGTGGAAATTAAAGTGCCAGATTTCAACAAAGCCTTCTAGAGGTGTCAGATTTTTACCTTGGTTACAAAAGAGGATCTTTAATTTCTGCAGCATAGAATTTTTGCCAAAATCTGAACGGTTGAAATTTTTTACATGTAGAGTACATTAATTTCTCCGCCGCTACACATCTCTGATGCGATGAAATTTCAACAGCGGAGGGTGAAAGCAACAGTTGCCGCAGTTTTGCTAAACGGGTGTTCTGTTTATTCTTCTCACGAGCACGACTCACGCACGGGCGTTTTCATAACTTCAGGCGGCTTGGGCATCATGGCTGGTTTCGCCTTTCCTTTCCGTGCCTTGATTCCTTTCATTTTGCCAAACTCATTTCGTTTCACACAAAACAGAAATCGGAATGCCGTTTCTGTCCCGAGTTTCTTTCTGCAGGGTGAGGGTGTCCCGAAAGTAGCTTGCCAATCTTCGTGGGAATCTTCCCGAGGCAATTCTTGTAGATTGAAATTCGTCCTCCGATCCGATTACTTCAGGGGGTATTCCACAAAAAAGACACATGGGACCCTATTACACTATAAAATTCGACAACATTTTGAAGACATCAAGAATTCACTGCAAACCAAAAAAAAGTGCAAAGCAACGAAGATGACAAAAGAGCACAAATTGACACAGTCCGACGAACAGTGGGTAGTTTAAATGAGTTTTGTCAGGGCAATTGCGGAAATCGAATTTTCCGGCGCCCTTCTCTTTTTGTAAGGCATGTTTTTATATTTTCATACCATCACCCAATGATTGTATCAAACAATAATGGTGATGGTATGACTGTGTCATAATGCCTTTCAATAAGAGAAGGGCGCCGGAAAATTCGATTTCTGTAATCGCCCTGACAAAACTCAATGAACTTGCCCTGCGATTCGTCGGACTGAGTCAATTTGTGCTCTTTTACCATATTAGGGTCCCATATTTATTTTTCGTGGAGTAGGTTCCCCCGGTTTCAAATCATAGGAGGACATCAGAGGGAGAGGATATTTTCGGCCTAGAATTGTCTTTGGAAGTTGACCACGAACGAGGTTTCCAAACGGGGCGCCCTGTATGACGTCCTCAAGCCTTATTTTCGATATCTCGTACAGCAAAGAACAGATTGACTTCAATAATAATAATAATAATTTTTGTATGCATTTGAAAGAGCCTGCGGCTGACGGAAAGCAATATCTATTGTAGCCTATTGGCTTGGCGATAATATTTTTAATAAATGCTGTTTCAATGCAATCAATTTCGAGTTTCGACATATACTCCTAGGTACAAATCCTTTGAGAAAGTTGACTAGCTGACTCTCTTATCTGTTCATTTTTATTAAATATAGCAAGGAGACACCGAACACCATAAAATATCGCGGTGGGGGTGAATGATTCATTGGTTTATTTTTTTTAAATGGAGAAACTAAATGAGGTAAGCCGATGCTCTGAACTTCATCGTCCGTTTAATACCGCACCTAGGTTTCTCCATACCTATATGCATACGTCAAAAACTCGCCCTGCATGGGAGGGAGTTCCACTCCGGGATGGTTCTGCCCAAGAATGAGTACATAAATGCCCGGTTCTTCCAACTGGAATATAAATTTACCCAAAAGGTTTATCTCTGAACCCGGCTGTATTATGAATGATTATGGGTACACATCCAGTGTTACAAGGATGCTTAACGAATTAGGTCTTTTGCCTCTCCAACAGAGGAGATCGATGAGACGGCTTTATACACTTAAAAATATTCTTAGAGGTTCGCTGCTTCTTCCTCTGCCAGACGAAATACAAGCCAACCCTTTCACTAACAGTCGTTCTCATCCATACAAATTTACTGTACCCATTTTGAAGCTCAATACGCATTTTAAATCCTTCTTTCCCAGAACAATTCGGGAGTGGAATTCCTTCCCCAATGACTCACTGATCCTCAAAAATTTTAAGGGCTCGGTCACACAGTCTGTGCATGCTTGATTAATTTTGTAAATGTTTGCCTGTAAATTATTGCTGGTCACTTTTTTGATTTCCCATTCACGTTGTGTCATGTTTGCATTTATATCGTAAACAAAGAACAATTACAATTACAATTACAATTATGCTTAACCTGGGTTAGGGTTAAATTTCAACTGTAGTTGGAAGAACCGGCATTTCGTCCCCATTTAGGGGGGTAGGTAAATACATCATTGTTTATGTGACTGGAGGGACGGACCAATAATCGCTTCATCCTGCTCTGAAGCTGCAGCAGATAGTTATTGACGCGCTCTCTCTGTTATGCAAGACCTCTATCTCGTTGAAGAAGAAAAAAACCATACATACGAGTATAGGCCTAAATAAAATGAAAAAGCCGGATGGTCAATGGTTGGGTACGTGTGGATAGGTGCATGACGAAGAAAAAATGTTGATGATAATGACGAATTTGCAAAGCAAGCAATTGACTTGGCCTAATTCTCACAGCCCATCAGCGAATAAGTTCTCTTTTTCTCCCTACCCTAGTGGTAGACACACGAAATGCCACAAAATAGGAGGTTTTATGGAGGAAAAATAGACCACTTGAAAAGAAAAAAGGTTGGCATTTATAAGGGGGGACACTATTGCACGATGGCAGGGAAAGATTTTCAGAAAAAAAACTGTGCTCTTGGCCGTGGAATAATGTCCTCCCTTCGGCGCCAGCCAGCATGCGATGCGGCACAGGGTGTGCCTTTTCTGTCGGGTAGTCGGTAAGGTCAATTTAGGTGAGTTTAGGCTAGGTTGGGTTACGTTAGGTCAGGTTAGGGAAGGTTAGATTAGGTTAGGGAAAGGGTTCTCTGCGTCGTGAAATTGAAATCTGAAACTTTTAATAACCTGGACCTCACCCAACTCATCTGCAGGAATAAACAAATAAAGCAGGGAAAAAAAAAAAAAAAAAAAATAAAGCAAATCAGGAACAAAGAAAATACAAAAAGAAAACCGTTTTGTCGATGCCAGCGAGGTGCAAATTGCACGACACAGAGAAAAGGCACACCCGTCTGATGGTGCAAAGGGGGACACAATTGCATGGCTCAGCGAACAGCTATTTTCTGAAAATGTTTCCCTGTGAGCGTGCAATTATGTCATAACCCAAAATAACCCAAAAATTCCAATTTTGATGTTGGGTCTTGTTGGAATTAAGCGTTGTGATTAACCAAAGAAAAAAGGAAAATCTTTTAAGTAGATTTTGATGGGTTTCCGATTTTGATGTTTCAAAAAGTCATGGGATTTCAAAAACGAAAAAAAATTATCCTTTCCTGAACTTTGGACCACTTTCAGTGGCGAGAAAGTGTCCAGTGGAAAACTTCGCTCAAATGTGACAAAAAAAATTTCGCCCAAAAATTTCGCCCAAAATTTTTTTCGCCCAAATGCGACAAGGTTTTCTTGACTTCCTTTGACAGACCCCGTCATCCAATGCGACCAAACTTGAAAATCGAACTTTTCGAACCGAACTTTCCGCGGAAGTCGTTTTCCACGGGACACTTCCCTCCGCCTTTTGTGTTTGTTTTGATGAGCAAATAGTTGCGGCCGCTTGAAATCACCTGCCGAAATTAAGCTCCGGATTAAATTTCTCCCTTGAGGGAATAAGAAATCAGTGGAACTTGAAGATAAATTCACATTATCGACAGACACACATTTAAAACCGCTCTCAGATTTCAATTAGGTTTTTGCTGTCCACCATTTAATGAATATTGATGCTGTCATGTACAGTCGCAGAAAAATAATGCTCCCTAAAATGTGCTGTCAGATTTTTTGCAGGTCCTCTTATGGAAAAGTTGGCAAACGTTGGATTGACATTTACGAAGCTTATCAAAAGTCCTCGAACATACTCCTCATTCCACTGTAGAAGATATGAGCTAAGAATGCTCCCAAGTGTGCTCAGAGTGAATTCAGAATTCTTTCAACAATGAAAACTCGGTCGAAAACTTCATTCTCGGCATAGAAATTAAAGTTTTTCTGTGTATTTAAATGGTAGAGTGTGAAGCATTCTCAGCTCATATCTTATTTTATTATTATTATTTATTATTATTTCGAACAAAAACTGCCACAAAGTGTCCTGGTGGCAGGTCAACGAACAGAGTTCCGAGTCAAGTACAATAGTGTAAAGAACAATGAGGTGACAAATGGCAAGTGGTGACAAGTGAAAATGTGTGAAACATGTGTAGAGAATAATGAGGGAATTAAAACCAGTAGTACCAACAAGGAAAAATGACGACAAAATTTCAGCGCTACAATTAGATGTGATACACAATCAATGACGTGGTGCGACGCCAAGTGAGGCTGCAGTGTGAGACAACAGAGGGGACGTAGGATTTAGACTGTTCCAGTCCCTGATTGTTCTGGGGAAGAAAGAATTAAAAAGGACATTTGTTCTGCACAGGGGGAAACTGAAAGAGAGACCATTGTCTGTCCGCCGTTGGGTTGGTTTGATAAAGTATTTTATGGGCATGGTAAGGTTTAAGGATTGGGTGACAATTTCAGAGAAAACTTTGAGCCTCCGCTCCCTACGTCTGGACGACAAGGAATCCAGTCCGAGATTAAGCATCAAGGCTGAGACGCTAACGTTACGTGCAAAATTACCTGTAATTACTCGGGTAGCCCGTCTTTGGATCATTTCTATTCTGGAGATATCAGTTGCGCTGACAGGGTCCCAAACCACCGCCGCATACTCAATTACAGGGAGAATTAGTGATTTATAGGCCTTCAGCTTAGAGTCTTGGGAGGAGAATTTCAAGTTCCTAAATACAAAGGCCAATGTTTTCCTAGCCTTACTGCACATATAATTTATATGGGCGTTCCATGAAAGATTGCTACTAATGATAACCCCGAGATATTTGAACTGCGTTACACAATCAATAGGATGGTTGTTGATAGAATACGTTGCTTCAATGACAGATTGGAAGTGGCTACGTCTTCGGAAAATCATGGCTTTGGTTTTATTCGTGTTGATCTGCATGCCCCAGGCGTCGCACCACGAGGAAACCTGGTTGAGATCGGATTGCAAGAGAATGGGATCGATGGGGCCACAATTATTGCGGTAAATGACGATATCATCGGCAAACATTCGAATGTCAGAAACTAGTGTGCGTGCTATGTCATTGATATAAATTATGAAAAGAAGGGGACCTAAGACACTGCCTTGAGGTACGCCTGATCCAACAGGGGATTCAGCTGAAGAGCAGTCTTGAACTAACACAACCTGGGTTCGATTTTCCAAGAAATTTTTCAGAAGCGTCAGGATATAAAGCGGAAATCCTAGGCCTGTCAGTTTTGTAAGAAGTTTATCATGAGGCACGAGGTCAAACGCTTTTTTAAGGTCGATAAAGACAGCATGTGTTGAAAGACCAGTGTCCAAACTCCTAGCAATGTCGTCAACCAAAAGAAGTACCTGCGTTTCACATGACATGTTGGGGCGAAAACGGAACTGATTCGGGTGAAGAATATTTTTGTCAGCCAGGAAACCGCGGATGAAGGTGGCTAATATTTGTTCAAAAAGTTTTGAGCAGACGCATGTCAGGGAGATGGGGCGGTAGCTGTCAGGTCTGTTGGCTGGGGAGTCCTTTTTCTTAATGGGGATCACAATAGCCTTTTTCCAATCCAAGGGAAGATTGCCAAGAGTCAGAATCAAGGAAAAGAAGGCTGCAAGTGTGACACTAAGGGAGGGGGCAAGTTCTTTTAGTAAGCGCCCTGGCAGTCCGTCTGGTCCCATAGCTTCTTGGGATCTTCAAGTGGAATGAGCTGTAGATGGTATTAAAGTAGGTAATGGTTAACACATCAGGGGCCATTTAATTTCGACAGGGCTTGGTGCAACTTCACGCCTCACACGACTGTCATGATGTTTTGCGGCGCATGCTGCCATTGATTCTAAATGGCGCCTGAGTTAGCAATGAACTCCTATGTTCGGAGACTTTTGACGAGGAGTGTATAGATCATCAAGCAACACATCTAAAACCACGTAAATCCGTTCTGAACGACGCCGAATTATGCCTTCATCGAGCGGCTACCGGCATGGTTCCGGAAAATTAGACCCATCTTGGGGTATTCGCTTCACACTCTTTCCCCGGAAAAGTTTCTTCAGAGGAGGCGCAAGCCTCAATTATCATTCCCTGTGAATTCCAGACAAAACACATTCTTCCAGAAAAACGCAACTCGCATAGCATGAAAGCAAATGAATTTTGCATAGATGTAGAGGCCCATTGAACTCTGTCAGGGAGTCGTAATTGTTTTTGAGACTGTACCAACAGGGCGATGGGCACCTTTCAATGAAAATCTCCACGACACGCTGTTTCCTTTTGTGGGAAAATGAATTGACGCGGTGGATATGCTTACCCAACCACAGTGACCTTTCACACTTTTTTTTCTTGGTAACTTACACTGTAACCATTACCTAACTACAAGAGGAAAACCAGCAAAGATGAACAGGCTGTTCCAGTGGAACACCGGCAAACTCACTCCGCAGTGTTTCCTCGGATCCAAACGAGTCAAACCTGTTCAGTGCGTTGCAAACTGTGATCCGACCCCCAATTCTCAAGATATCGCTCCCAAAAATCCACGAAATATGCCCAAAATATGTCCAAGGGGGTCCCACAGAGGTCATAGCCGCATAGATTTTGTGATCACATGCACAGCTCCCATTTATTTTGCATCCTGTATGGGTCCTTCAATATCATCTGAACACAAAACACTCAGGGACTAAATTTGCTCCAACCCATGGAACACCTGTGTATAGTGGCGGCGGAATTAATGTACCCACATGTGTTTTCCCATTTAACTGTTGCCTCTGAAACTTTTTTTCTTTCTTTTTATTCTTATGCAGGCGGCAGAAATTAAAGCGCCAGATTTCAACAAAGCGTTCTGGAGGTGTCAGATTTTGACCTCGGATACAAAAGAGGATCTTTAATTTCTTCAGCATGGAATTTTTGCCAAAATCTGAACTGTTGCAATTTTTACATGTATGAGTACATTAATTCCGCCGCCCCTATACAGTATGCCCACGCAGTCCACGGCACCCCGAAGAGGACAGCCAGAAACCCTGTCTGCTGAACATTCTATGGAGAGAACGGCAAACAGAGTGCGTGCTGCAGGCCAGTTGTTCATTGGTGGACACGGCGGAGGGGATGGCCGATGGAAGAAATTCTTTCATTTGGCTTGTGGTGCCAGGTGGTGTTCCCCGGGACGATGGGCTGTGTTGCGTGGGCTGTTTGCGCCATTCTTTACCGGCAAAATAAGTTTCGGGAGTTCTCATCCTTCAGGAGTCTTGCAGTGCTGGAGGGGCAGGGGGCTGGGAGGGGGTTTGAGTGACGAACCAGCTGCGGTCCAGCCGTTGACCTGGGCTGTTTTGTCCGGGTCTATTTGAGCAATGCCGACTGTTTTGGGCACTTGTTCATCCCACATGTCAAAGTCCAGACCCTCCAAAAGCGGATAAAAACTTTTGGAACGAAAAATGGGATTGGTTAAAGGTCGGTTGTCCGGACTGTGCCACACACATCCTCTGGAGTTTTTCCAGCCTTGCCGGGGCTGTGCTGGAAAAAGCCATATTCGGAGCCATTCCGAATACCTGGGCCATAGGCGAGTTTTTCAGACTTGTGAAAGCACGGCGCAATGTAATTCCCCATTTTTCCTGCGCCGCAAAACACATTACATGAAGGAATGCATTTAACAGAGCTTACTAGATGGGGAATAACATTGCCCCGTGCTTCAAAAGTCTGACAAAAATCTCCTCTGGCCCGCGTATTTTGAATGTCTGAGTATAGCTCACCGCGAAGATGCGCCGCATTGACCGGATCAAGGGGCGCCGTGATCATGAGACTCGCAGGGAGACCGATTGATTTACTTTGCACTGATAGGTTATACTTTCTGCGAAAGGCCTACTCGCATATAGACACAGCTAATGCTCTCGTTATTAAACAGTGAAAAAGAAAAGGGGACTAAATTTCAGAGATGCAAAAAACAAATAAAAACGGCTTCATGAACCGTTTTTTTTTTTTGCAAATAGCTTCTCATATGTGAACATCCAATTTTCTGGTTGTCAACTACGCTCAGCAGTTTAGCAATGAGAAATAGCAATCTCATGCACCACAGCCCCACAACAGCAGCAGTTGACATTTATCAGAAGTTCCATCCCGCCCGGCACATTTATACCAATACTGTCGTAAATGGGTAACAAAAAAACCTGGAGGCGTGGTTGCGTGGTTGCCTAAATGGAAAGTCAGTTATCCAGCTCTGTGAATATACGAGTTTATGCTGCGGTCTTTCAATGCCTTCCAATTCTTTTTATCTGTCAGCATTCGCGGAGAAGAGTTGGCTTGGGGCTGCATATTTGCTGCTCGAGTTTTCTCGAACGGAACGATGTTTTCCACATGCCGGTGAAATTAAATTTATCTGGTTTGAAAATTCCCCGCCGGTTGACACACAGCAGGCTCTGCGGATTATACGGCCACACACAACGAGGGCAGCAGCAGTTAGCGCCCTTGACAATCCAGCTTCTGTTTCTTCTTATCCCTTATTCCTCGGTTTCTACGTTCTTTCTTTGTCCAGTAAAGTACAAATACAGTCCGACTTACTGTCTGAGATGCACATGTAGTGTTTTGTCATCGCACCGAGTCGGCAAACCTCTACGCAATAGATCTATGGTATTGCATAATCTCCACCTGGGTCAACGTAATTTGTAGACGCCAAGAAGAATACCAATAAGAAGGAAAGTTCTTCAATAAAGGAATCAAAGCCCGAATTCGAATCAAAGCCCAACGTTCAGAAGGCAGGAGATTCATCACCAATTATTCCGAACTGGACCGATATCATTCAACTAAAATCAAACTCATGTAAGTCAATTCTGAATTCTACAAAATTCCTTCCAGAGCGCACAAATTTGGTGGCAATTTTGCCACCAAAATGGGGTAAAAACATCCTCACCAAACCGGTGACAGTTTCCTCTCAATTTTGGTGGCAATGTGGTGACAAATTCACGAAAAGCACAACCGGGCTGGTGCCAATCGGCCACGTATTTGCCACTTTCTGGTGTCAATTTGCCACCAAAATTGTGAGGTATTGTCACCAGTTTGGTGAAGATGTTTTTGCCACTTTTTGGAGGAAAGTTTGCGACCGCAAGTGTTTTGCAGTGAACATCTCGCGCCATGCGTCGTCATGCATAATGGCAATCATTTTTGCAGGCCAGGACGAGCAAGAAGGCTCGTGTTTGGTGAAATTGTGCTGCTTTTCGTTCAACATTCGCCAGATGAAAGCCGCCGTTTTTCCTTGGCTAACACCGCGAAGGGTAACACTGGCAAAGACCAATATGTCCACATGTTCGGAGCATAAGCCAACACGTGCGTAAGAGCACACCGACACACATTACGCCGAGTTCAACGTAACATGCGGCGCCGGCTAGCTTGTTTCTAAATTCCAAAGAAATCACCAGAATTTCGACCAATCACATTCGACCGCAGTTTTCATGACGCAATTATAAAAACAGTTCCATGAATATGGACTTCAGAAGCACTTTCCGGCAGCGGCCTGTGTGGCCGAGTGGTTAAGGCGTCCGGAAGAGACTGCGGAGTTCACAGGCGTGGTTTGATTCGAATCCTGTGAAAGTCATTTTTTGAAAAATCTTTTGAAAAATACTGAAGACTTTTTTGACACCAGAGTGTGACACCACACACATAAGTTGACACCTGGCACAGGGAAGATAAGGTTAGGTTAGATTAGCTTCAGATGTCGTAATCATGGTTTTTATTTGCGACGCATCTGATTGGTCGAAATTCTGGCGATTTGTTTGGAATTTAGAAATTCGCCGCCGGCAAGCGCTCTGCGCTGAGGAAGACAGTGGCCATTCCGAGCATCTGCTGTTGACCAACCAGAAAAATCAGAGGGCAGGACAAGTCAGTTTCCACAATGCAGAATTCATTGGATGCAGCTGCTCTCAATTACAATACCAAGATATCAAAAAATGAAAGAGCAAACTCATTTGCCCCTTATACACCAATCGGGTATGCAACACGCATCATTCAAATTTGATGTGTGCAGTGTGTCATTTTAAAAAGTTAGGCGAACTTTTCTAGACAAACAAGGGATGTTTGTTATACAAACGTGTCTGAAAATGATGGTACATGTCCACCACATGCCACACATCATTTTAAACTTGACATAACCTAACCTTACCGATCATCTCGAGATATACATCACATAACGATTGTTACCGTCGGAACCCACGGCGCGAGGAAATCACTGCTTCATAAATTTCGAAATGGGAACCAGCGAAAGGTGAAATGAAATTGGTCGAGATGATTGGGGCTACATGAATTGGTAATTCTGTGCATTGTTGGCGAGTCCCGCATCGCTACTTATCGAGATGCGGTAAATCCACATTCGGGCACTGCCATCCAAGAGAAACTTCAAAGACAGCAACAAGGCGAAAGTACGGAATTGAGAAAACACCATACTCGTTTTTCGGAATCACCCTTCACACGTGCTCCCTCCGCTGGATCCTCTCGAAATCATCAATATGGTAAGCAAGCCATGGGTCCCTTGCCGTTACAGCATATTCCAGAATACATGGAGCATAGGCCAACAACATGGACGTGATTTTCGATTTCTTTTCGAGATTTCTTGACCGCTGCATGAGGCTGGCCAAACCTGATTGCTAGATCTAAGACCAAACTTGATCTTGGAATCCTTAATCTCCTGCTTAGGATCCTTTTCTCTCAACCAATTGCCGCATTTTGGAGTCTGCCCAGCGTTGAGCCGTGCGCTTTGTTTTGACAATCTCACGCGCACGAGCAGCGGCAGAAAGAGTAAAAAGAAAAAAAGAAAAAAATTCGGAGGCAACAGTTAAATGGGAAAACATGTGTGAGAACAATGATTCCGCCGTTATTATGCTGTATAACGAAAAGTGCGCGATAACGGAAAAATGTCACACATGTTTTCGCATTTTACTGTTGCCCCCGAAACTTTTTCTTCTTTCTTTTTACTCTTTATTCCGCGACGGTAGAAATTAAAGCACCAGATTTCAACCGAGCTTTACGGAGCTGTAAGATTTTGACATCCGAAGAGGATCTTTGTCTGCAACATAGAGTTTTGTGCTAAAATGCGAACAGCCGCCGTCTTTTCCATGTATGAGTTCATTATTTCCGCCGCCACTATACCTTTTCCCATAAAATCTACAACAGAGTTCGAACGTGTAAACATTCCTTTCCGTGTGATCAGAGCTCCAAACCTGAGTCAATACGCTTTGCCTGAGTTGAGAAGAAAATATTAGTTTTTTAAAGGCTGGAGGCTCATCACCCCGAAACACGAAAAATCGGTGAATTTAACCATTGATTTAACCAAGCTTCAATCTGACTGGCCAATGAAAGGCGGATTTATCATATGCACGAAGCCAAGCCAAGCCAAACGGCAAGTGCCAAGTGCATGTTGGTAGGTACCTGCCGAGTGCAGCTTCGTGCAATGAACACGTGCATGTGTCGCAGGTGAGGGGACATTCAGATCGAAAATCGAAGCGTCAGCCATGCACCTGTGCCGAACCGTCGAGTGAATCATGGTTTGAAATAGCACAGGGTGCTACAGGAAAACATGCTAGGTTAAAAAATGACATGAACAACTCGTTTTGTCTGAAGTGGCCATTTCAATTCAAAACACGACTATTTTTTTACATTCTGCAACTCGGCAAAATTGAACCTGCTTTGCATCCAAACAGGGACTTGATTAATTGGATCGGGGGACTGGGATAGATCGGACTGAAGCAGAAGTGGACTGAAGCAGAAGTGGACTGAGGCAGAAGTGGACTGAGGCAGAAGTGGACTGAGGCAGAAGTGGAGTGAGGCAGAAGTGGACTGAGGCAGAAGTGGACTGAGGCAGAAGTGGACTGAGGCAGAAGTGGACTGAGGCAGAAGTGGACAAAGGAGGGAGTTTTTCCATGGAGGTGGTATAGCTTACACCTGCCCAAACTTAACTTGACCTAACCTAACCTAACCTAACCCGGAGAAATTAAAAAAAAATCAGCTTCCAAAAATACAAAAATTCTGCCTCAGTCCACTTCTGCCTCAGTTCGTCCTGCCTCAGTCACCGGTCCCGATTAATTAGGAGCATTGTATAGTCTCGAACAATAAGGTATCACCTCGGAATGATTGGCCAAGCTCGACGGACAAGGATCTGTTTGCTGGGCCTTCCATACCAATGTCTATGGCTTGATGCATTTCGAGGCTGATTCTCATCGACAAATATAATTTGTCCTTTTATCGTGTTTAAAAAAACTACATTTTACAATTCATACGTTTTCGAAATCACGAAAACAACATCGCAAGCTTCATATGCAAGTCGATGATGCCGAGTCGAGCAGCATTTGATTTTTACGCAGGGCATGGTGGTCAGGATATTTGTTGTTGCCGGGCGCCGGTTGCGAATTGCCATGTATCGCTAACTCAATCTGACGTAACCTTCCAACACTTATGTCCAGTTTATCCAACGATGGTTAACTTTAATCAATGGTTGAATGACACTTAACTGTCGATTTTGGTTTTTCCACCGTTGGTTAAATTCGTTGCCATGGAAATTAACCAATAGTTAGTTCAAGTTAACCTGTGGTTAAATTTAACCTATGGTGAAGTTCTTCTGTTTATTGAACAGTGGTTAAAGCTTAACCTATGGTTAAAAGCCAGTATTCAGTAGTTAACTTTAATCATCCCTTTTTCGCTGATTAGCTGTTGGGATGCTCTTATGTGTCGGCTGTGTAAAATGAGAACAAAACTGACAATCATTAACTTCATGTAAGACGACTCATGATTAGCTAACCATAGGTTAACTAGAGTTTAACTATCGTTGGATAAACTGGGCATCAAAATGCAGAATCGAGCAGACTTTTTGTCAACAATAAAAAAAATATTCGGTTTTCTATAAGGAAATGCGCTCTTGCCATTCATCTCATCTGAAGGTGGTCTGCCTTTCCAAGATGGTGGGTAGGTACCTACTTTTGCGGATTTGGCATTGATGTCCTGTCGTGGTTCCCTTTTTCTGCCATTCTTCAATCCATATACGTATACCAAACATCACAACGCAGAAAGTTTGGACTTCAACCCGGTGAACTCTGCAACCTTTTTCTCGGAAAAGGTCAATCTGCGGGAAAGGTAGTTTTTTTTCAGAAGACCGTGCACCTTTCCTTTTTCGAATCCTTATTGTTTAATTTGCACCACGTCTGCAAACGGCTACCAAAAATTCCAATTATTTTGGATTATTCATCAACAAATTTCACTCACTGCGGTGGATCAAATTTCGGATGAGATTTCTGAAGCTTTGATTCAAGCTAAAAGGAAAGTGAGAAAAGCACAGTTCCGTTGCCATGGAAACCATTCGATTTCTGATTTCTGAAGTGCTGCTCAATTTTGCAGAAAATGACAGAATGAGGCCGCGCTGGCAGTCGCGGAGATTTGTATTTTGAAGGAATTTGGCCGTTTTTCTGACTTTTTCCGTGTCCAGCAAGCAACCGACGACCCAAATTATTTGCGAGGATGTTTCATAGGCACGTTCACAAGGTTGGAATTAAACGCAGCAGCGTTTCAGTTCAAAATTATTCGTAATGGGTTGATTAAATTATAACACGTGAAAATGCCTACTTTTTACGCAAATTCTTCGTGTTTAATCTGTTCCGAGATGTGCTTTCTTCAATTGAAAGGATCGAAATGGACAGTGAATTGGGAGTACAATAAAAAATAATCGCAAAAAAGCCAAAACACTGCTAAAAATGCTAACACATCGTGCTCGGATCCGCACGACATGCACCTTTTCAACAACAAATCCGACGCAGAAATCAGCGCAAATTGTTGCTAATTTGTTTTAAAATGCGTTTCCATGACAACGATGTGATAAAAAACGCGAAGCCAATAAAAAATAAAACGCTTCGGACAAGTTTTGGAACGCGGAAAAATGGGTTTGGCAACAAGCAAAAATAAATGTTGAGAAAAAGTGCGAATTTCGATAGTTAAAAATGGCCGCCAAATTTGTCGAAATTGTGCTTAACCATAGGTTAACCTGTGGTTAACTCGCTAATCAATGATTAGCTAACTATAGGTTAAAAAGCGCCAATAAACCAAACTCGTTAACTAGAGTTTAACCATTGGTTAAATAACTAATCAATGATTAGCTAACCATAGGTTAACTAGAGTTTAACTATCGTTGGATAAACTGGGCATTACTCAGGTGCATGCCAGTAGTCCGCTCAATGCATCCTGGTCTTGCTTGCTGACTGGTGCAGAAAAAAACATTTTTTTGCACATTGTTGGCCACGGTGGGATTCGTACCCACCAACAAGTAGAACGCCGATTGAGGACCCGACGTCCAATCATTGGACCAATTGGGCTGCTGCCAAATTTCGCTGAAGGAGCCTATTCCAGGAACCTGCCTTTGAACAAATTCAATTGCTGTTTACGCTTCAGATGAAAATGTCATGGGACGCATGATGGTTTTGAATCCGGTGCGTTTGAAATTATGCACGTCGTAACCTAACGGAATCAATGCAAAATGATTGAATGCCGAATGTTATGAATGGGAATCGTAATCATTGACAGAATCAATGAAAAGAAGTCATGCGTCTGCATTGTTCGGCTGCGCGAACTTCTTGCAATCCTTCAGTCCGTGCATCAGGCAAGCCATGTTTTCAAATCAGACGATGCGATTTTCACTACCACCCTGCACCGGTATTTTTGCAAACGTTCCTGATATCGCCGGGGCAATCACACTCCTCGTTATCACCGAATGGACAAATTTCAACGACTTTCAGTGAAACAATCATAGCTTGGATTTGCAAATACAGAATTGCAGTGTGGCGCACTAGAGATTCAGTTTCCCGTTTTTTCAATGTGATAGGTTTCTGTTCAAGACTTTACATACCACCGTCGCACTGAATCGCCTGTGGTGTTTTCCCCGAAGGCTTCGACTTTTTTTTGGAATCCCCCTTCAACCTCATGACCCCCGGACACCGCATGTAAGCGGCTGCCCCCACATCCTCTTCATGTGGGATTGCGCATAAAACTTCCCCTGAAATCTTTTCCGGGCCCCCAAATAATCGCGACGGGCCCGAGCGGCCTCATGCCTTTCAGACGGCCTGATGCGCTTCCTTGCTAAAAAAAAACAAACATTTTTTCACGCGTGCATTGCCCATCAATCAGTTCTCTGAAGAAACAAAATTTTTTAAATCGGCCAAAAGCTTGCAAGGTTGCCGCATTTGTAAAAAGGAAGCTCTCTCATGCAACTTGCCATAAGGAAGCTGTCTGCGTGAACAGATTCCAGTGAGATGATGATTGCACAGATCCATTTTTGTTTGTCCATTTTTACCGATTCCCTTGAATTGGTAAAAATGGACAAGTGAATCGGCAAAAAATGGACAAACAAAAAGATGATTGCCTCTCTGTGAGATTTCAAACTGTTCGCAAAGTCCTGGCGCTTCCTACTTCATACAGATACCATGTCACAGGGTAGGTACCCATAAGGAAGCTATGGGTACCCATTTTGGGTGTAGGTGGAAGGCCAAGAGCTTGTGTAAAATTCAGTGCACACAAGTCCGCCCACAATCTCTGCCAAGCCATTTGTTGATGAAAAATAGAATTCATTGACTTTTGCTTTTTGACGTCGCATGATTTTGGTTACACCATGTTTAATTGGTTTGTTGAGGTGTTGCGTCGCGTACAGTGGAAGTGGGAATTTTCCATTTTCATTTAATTGCTCACTTTTTTATCTGCAAAAGAAAAGAGGCTTGTTGAAATCTTTGAGAGCAGATGAATCATGATGCTGTTCGAATGTGCAGGTGTTCTATGGTTTGTTTACACGTGAGCATTTTTGTTTCTTCTCTCAGTGCGTGGCAGCAAAAAAGCAATTCGTGGCAAAAACACTGCAGCGAAACCGAAGGTACAGCAGCGGCGGAAAAAGATTACTCATACATGTGTTTTTCCCATTTTACTGTTGCCTCCGAAACTTCGTTTTCTTTCTTTTTACCTCTCATGCAGTTGGTAGAAATAAAAGCGCCAAATTGCAACAAAGCTTTCTACAGGAGTCGGATTTTGGGCTCGGTTATAAAATAGGATCCTTAATTTCTGTGGACTTTAGTTTTTGCCAAAATCTCAAGAATGACAATTTTTACAGGAATGAGTAATCTAATTCCGCCGTTACTATACAACAGGGAAATAATTCAATGACCACGGGTAACACTTGCTACAAGAAAACGAAGATAGCTCTTTCCTTTCACGACCTTGAACAACAGAGGCGTCATTTCAGGTTTCCTTTGGGGCGAGGGGGCATTTCTCGTTTCTCAAGGATCTGTACGGAGCCCCCAACAATGTCGGTGTGGGGCGGAACGCCAACGGGGTTCCAAGGGGCAAAGCCAGGGGGGTCTGGGGAGAAGGAGGTGCAGAAGCATGAGAAATTTGGGGGTCAATTTTCTTCTTCTTCTTCATCTGGAGTCTTTATGGACTGATAGCCATGCGGCTGGTGGTCCGACCTCGCTTGTGTTTACTTGTGCCATCAGCGAGGGGCCCGGGGAGTTACCGGCAAATGTCAGCTCTGAGCAACTGCTCCAGCACCCTCCGCTCCATGCACCCAATCCATTGGGTACCGGGGAGGTACCGGCATACTTTCGAGGGCAGTTTGCTGCAGCACCCACCGTTCCAGGCACCAAGGCCAAATGTCACAATTTTTGCCGACACTGCCCTTTTATGGCAAGCCAACCCGCAGGATTACCGGTCAGTGTCGTCGGGTGATACCAAGTGGCTTCTGTTCATGTAACCTGCCAGGCCTCTGTCTTGAACCTGGAATTTTACGTGCGCGGACGTGCGCAGTGTGATGCTGCACACGGGACCTCTTTCTTAATGTCCCATCCGTGAATCTACAGAGTCGCTTTCTCTCTTTTGCTGCTTTGGCTCATTTTCTTAAAAGTTGTCAGCTTTAGTGAACTTCCCGTGAAATTTCCCTTTGATTGAAATCATTTTGAGGCCCTAATGCAAAAGTACTTTTCTCAACCTTAATCCCCATCATGGCCGTCAATTCAAGATTCGTCAGTAGAAGTAGGGATAACAGATTCTTTAAAAGTTTTGCAGTTAAATGCAGATCTACCTACGCGAGGTATTTTGTGTAATGCAAGCAGCGAAACGACGGCAGTTGCCGTCAAACCCCAAACCAAACCAAACCAAACCAAACCAAACCAAACCAAACCAATCGAGTGGACTGAGGAGTGGACTCTGCAGCTACCTACCTATGTATACGTTCCAGAGATTTCGGCATCTTATACTCCTGTCGGCCTGTGAAGGAGCAGAGTGCATGGGTGCATTATAGACAACTTAAGGAGGCCGTCTTTTCGTGCCGATTTTACGGCAAACAGCACTAATTCCAAGAAAGTTTGAGCCACAATTTTCCAGAGTGGGATATCTCATTTTCAACGTTAATTTACTAAATCGTAAGCTACTCGATTCCAACATACTGAATGGTGTTACCGGCGCCGGCAGTGCATGGACGAAAAACGTCCAAATTGAATCCGCGAAAGGTGCAGTTTAGTTGGTATAGGTTTCTGCAGGAGAATGGCCCCATTCTGCATAATTATACACCGGCTCCTATCTGGCATCCAGCGATGGCTTGATCGATCGTATATTGCAATTTTTCGATTGGATTTCCAACCCAGAGATATTAACGCACCCACCCACGCACACACTCACTCGCGCACACGCACAAACAAATTGTAATCAGCGACATGATCATTTCCTCGTGGGCTGTTTGTAAGGACTTTGTGACCAGCCCCTATCCCACTTTGGCCCCATTTTGGAGGGCTTTGGGGTATGTCCAGGAAACGGTGGCTCAGGAATTGATTGTTTTTGCCATTTCACTATTGCTTCCGAAACTTTTTTCTTTCGTTTTATTCTTATATGATGGCGGTAGAAATTAAAGCGCCAGATTTCAACAAAGCGTTCTATAGCTCATTCCACTTGAAGATATGAGCTGAGAATGCTTCACACTCTTCCATTTAAATACACAGAAAAGCTTTAATTTCTATGCCGAGAATGAAGTTTCCGACCGAGTTTTCATTGTTGAAAGAATTCTGAATTCTCTCTGAGCACACTTGAGAGCATTCTTAGCTCATATCTTCAAGTGGAATGAGGAGTAGAGGTGCGTCAGATTTTGGCCTCGCTTGGAAAAAAGAGGTCTTTCCTTTTGCAGCATTTTTGCAGCACATTTCTGCATTGAAAAGTGCATCGAAAGCATTGAAAAGTGCTGCAGCATACATTTCTGCAGCACTTTCTGCAGCACAGAGTATTTGTCAATATCTGAACGGTCGCAATTTTCGAAAATCTTCGTATCTGCATAAATTGCGCCGCTGCAATACCTACTCAAAAATTGCAACTGTTCAGATTTTAATAAAAAAAAAAATCATGCTGCAGAAATGAAAGATCCTCTTTATCGAGCGAGGTTAAAATTTGATACCAGAAGGCTTTGTTGTGATCTGACGCTTCAATTTTAACCGCCTGATGCATTAGAGTAAAAAGACAAAAAACGTTTCGGAGAGGCAACAGTTAAATGGGAAAAACACACGGACCTACCTGTAGCGGAAACGAGTGGTTAAAATACGCAAAAATAAAATGTGAGTAACACGACTCATCTCTTGTTTTTGACAAATTCGACTTTTTCAATCACAACCGCAGGAACTAAAAATTGCCACCAGTGTGCCACCTGCCACCAGAAAAAAATGTTTCGCTTCATCAGTTCAAAGCGGGGTTCTGAATCGATGTCTTTTCGGCTTTCCTTTTCACGTTTGCAATTTTTTAATGCAGACAGATACCTGCATTTTTACCTTTTTATCGCACTTGGCAGACTGCGTCCACGAAACAAAAGGTAAGCCTGTGCAAAGTGATCAAATTATCCAAAAAAACAAACCCTTGAGGAGAAAAATGCGAAGTTTGAACTCTTCGTTGGTGTAGGTATGCACATATGGGGAACAACTGAAAGATGGCATGGGCACCGTGTTTGACCAAAAGAATAAATCCTTAACACAAGGTGCATTTGGCTTGACACAATAAAAGTTGATTAGCGTAAGAGCAATCAGAAATTTGAAACATGCTGTGGGAGAGATGACGACAATTCTGGGTCAACCAAACCAAAAGTCAACCAAGAGTCCGTTTTATATTCTTTCAGGGCTGGGAAAATTTAAAGATCTTGCCAATACAGGGCACATCTGATTTCAACGCAGGACTTCAAGCAGCTTCGCGACTTCACGAGTGTCATAATGTTTTGAATAGCATGTCTCCATTGCTTTTAAATGGCGACAGGACTGACGAACAAAATTGCGTTGAGTTGATTTGGACGAATGTTTGGTTTGTGCAAGGGTCTTATCGACCTTACATTTTATAAATTCTGCAACAGCTCACCCACCGCACGACCACACTCAATATTTTCCTGTGTTGTTTTGATGTCAACACAAAAAGAGAGCAGATTTTGATTAATGATATTTCGTGAGATGTGTAGGCCAGAGAACCGGGTATTTTTTCTATACACACGAGGTGGTGTAGTATACGGATTTTCCCAATTCAACTGCTGCGGACCTTTCATACGAGGGGTAATTTGAATGCTCTTGGCTTTGCATTGAAAAAGGGTACTGCGATTTTAAGAGGTGTATCTTCCACGGATTTAGATTTGAGTATCTCCATATAGGAGACAAGGATAATTTTTTGATCACTGCGAAGCAGTATTTATTTTTTTTTGTTTGATTGGAATTTTAAAACAAAACCAAGGGCATTCAAAAATGATTCATGGGGGTTGCCACCAACCTATGGAAAACAGCCATGATCAGGTCGAAGGAAAATCTCATGGATTTTTGAAAAAGCCCTGGAAAATTTTCAAAAACAGCGGTAAAAAGCAGGTTTTCATGACATTTTTTCGGTTTTCATTTTTTCTCATTCGACCAATATTCTTTGGCAAAATGTTTGGAAATGGATCCTGGAAACAGCTGGGAATCCTCGCCTGGAAAACCTGGAAAATTCATGGAATTTTGATTTTTCAAAACTGCAGCAACCATTAGCATTCGAGAGCGTTTGAAAAAAGTGCGATTTCACTGGAACAGAAGATCCAATTGATTCCGTGACGCGAACAAAAGGTCCAATTTATGCGCGAAAATGGGGTTGTCTCCCACCGCACTGCCAAAATGCATCATCTGCTGTCGGAACTTGGTCCTGCGTGACCTGCAGGTACCTACCACTGAAACTTGTTTTCTAATGAAACAATTTTTTAAGTCAATTTATCAGTTGTCATTTCTCTTAGATATAGGTACAGCGGCGAGAAAATTAATTGTGCCACATATGGTGGCTTTTCTCTCTCGCATTTTCGGGAAAATCTCAATCCCATCAAAATTGGCATTGCAGCAATGAGTTGATGCATATTTCCGTTCAACAAAATCTGAATTCTTGATTCTGAAATCAACACAACTCTCCCAGTTTTCTTTGAAAGATCGATAAACCGGCATGTACTTACGGCACGAGTAATTTTCTCGCCACTGTACCAAGATCCAAATATTCGATGATCTCCATCCGATTGGCACAAAAAAAATCGACAAGATCCTAAAACGAATCTAATATCGATGCCATAATATGCATGGCGGTGCTTTAAAAGAAAATTTCCACGCAAAACCAGAAACTTAATGAATGCCCCTTGTAGAATGGTATATTCTGCATCAGTTGAATTTGAATTCTCTGCAAGCATCCCTACGTAACTTCGGTCAATATGGAAAATCAACTTTTTGATGAAAAGCTGCATATTTTCGAGTTAATCCGAGGCGCGATTTTACATTCTCAATACGAACTCACCAATGGAAAGGCAAAGGTCAGCACGCTTTCGCTGACTGGGCGATGATGAAGTTGGCCCCCTGCAGGATGGAAGAGAGCGTTTTGTGGATGAATGCTCGATTGGGACCCTGTTTTCGCAAGAAAGAAAAAAACATTTTTTTCTTACTTTAAGCTATCTGAACGTGATCTAACCATGTCCCCACTCTGAAATGCAATGCTCGGTGGGGGCCACGGTCTGCCATCGAAAGTCGCCGCAGGGTTTGTAAACTGGCATTCCGGTAAAAAAATAACAGGTATACTGTGTCAATGAAATGTGCGCAATTCGCTGTATTTTTCTTACTCGGTGTTTGGGTATCAAAAGGGAACCCAGCCTACGTGTCAAATTCGAGTTTATTTTTGTGCTCATGCATTGTGCTTGTCGCACTGACCGTTTTGCCAAACCATGCAAAACGGCACAAGCGATTTTGCATGGGAAAAACTCCTTTCGTCTCCCATGCTCCCTTCAGGCACAGCGTGACAAACAGGCTTTGTCCTGCCGGCATGTTCATGTTGAATGCTGCGAAGATGGATAGGTTATTCCCATGAGCCACTGCACTGCATCCGATGCATCTGTTCCGCGCGCTTTCAATATTGAAATTCAATTCAGTTGTCTGTGATGATGTGAGCTCGAATTGACTTTTGCGTATCAGCACACGGAGAAATATTGCAGCAGAAACATCTTCCTTCCTTCATATCCTTTCTCTTCCTTATTCTTTTCATGCACTGCACTGCATTACAAGTCATATTAACATATCCCTTCTGCCGGAGCAATGGTTTCCATAATATCCACCAAATTCAATTTCTGACACATTTTTCACATGAAAAGCGCGCATCCCATACCAATATTCTTACCTAGATATTGAATAATGGACATTTGAATTAGGAGGCTTGTTTGCAGGCTATAGGGCATGGATTAGACTCGGTAATAACGTAGGTAGGTGTAGGTACCTAATGTACCTTCTGTATACAGTTTCCCAAAAGTCACTTGACAACCCCAGAAAAGTGCATTGCAGTTTTGAAGCAACTCTGCAAGCTTGGAGTGGAGTTTGTTCCAATTGGAATGGATAACACCTTCAACAGGCAGCCTGCCCAATCTGAACCTGAAATCTGTAGAAATAGCCTCACAAGAGAAGATTTAAAACTTGCAAGTAGCAGGAGTTGTCAGGTGACTTTTGGGAAACGCTGTAGGCATATCTTCTGCACCGACCTTGGCTCCGCTGACTGGAAACATCACCATCTAAACCGGCATTTGACACAATCAATTTCTGCTCAAAAAAGAATCGTCGGAATTTCACATGGTCAATTCGGTCGTGTGAGGTGAATCGACAGAGGAAAAGGCAAAAAACGACACTGATGTATTCCCCATTGTAACTCACCGCATTCAGGTTCAACTCAATAGAGTCAATGATTCAACAGACGGATGCATCTTTCAATGCAACAATGAAAAAGGAATAACCGTTTTGCATAGAAATTAAATTTTCTCAATACAATTCTATCCATTGAATTTACTGATGAGTTGAACCTGAGGGTGAGTTGCAATGGGGAACACCGGCCGTGTGATGAATAACAAGTTTTCCAAAAATATTGAATTGAAGGAACTCAAAACCGGACAACCATGCGGAAACCTTGAAAGAACAATGTATAGTAGCGGCGGAATTGATGTAGTCATAAACTTGTGTTTTTCCCATTTAACTGTGGCCTCCGAAATTTTTATTCTTTTTATTCTTATGCAGGTGGTAGAAATTAAAGTGTCAGATTGCAATAAGGCTTTCTAGATTTTGACATTTGTTACAAAAGGGGATCTTTTATTTCTACAGCATGGAGTTTTACTAAAATCTGAACGGGCGCAATTTTTACATGATGAGTTCAGAAATTCCACCGCCAGTGTACCTCTTCTGATATTCTAATAGTCGCGCCCTGTTATTTTGGTTTTGAGACTCCCATAATCTCCGTTCTTAAAGAACAAAGAGGGGATAAAATTGGTTTAAAGTTTTAAAAATAATTCCAACAAAAATTTCTGTCTTGTTCCACAAGACAGAAAAAAATACACATTCTTGATGTACGCGAATCAAAAGGACACTTGATTGAGAAGTCAATGCAAATGAGGGCGAAAATAAACACATCAGCAAAGGAAACACAAAAAAACCCGAAATTTTTTGAAACGATTCAAAGCAATTTCTAATTGAACGAACAGTTGAGAGAAGGATCTGGTGGGGAATTACTTCGGTGTGAATTTCGCCCAAATGTAGTGTAGCAAGGTTTTCTTGACTTTCTTGTCGCAGCCCGCATCATTGCAATGCGACCTCATTTGAAAATCGAGTTTTTTGCACCGAACTTTCCACCGAGAGTCGTTTTCCACCGCACCCTTCTCTCCACCGTAAAGGTGGCAGACGCCATATTTTAAAGCTGTCAGCAGAGTTGAAATTTATTAATGAGAACAAAAAATGACTGCTTTAGCCAATCGACCATATAGGCATTGACAAGTGCTTGGACCAGATCCCTTTCGAACGGATCATTTTCAGTTTCAGATGATCATATTCTCGCTGAATATAAATGTTTCGGATTCTCGGATAAATATTTTCCCTAAAATTAATGTCAAATATATGAAATATAAGCAGAAATAAAAATTTAGTTCGTTTTTATACTTAATTTTATAAATGTGTAGCAAGCCTGGGGGATCGAAAAGATTATGAATCCGCTCAGCCTGATTCTACCTGATATCAATGTCTTCATCTCCATTCGCCAAAATTTGATCACACGAACTTCAAACTCAAACTTCACTCAAATTTCAATTTTACAGGCGTTCAAATCCAACAATGCCTCCCATCTGTGAAAGACCAATTTTTTGATTTTACAAATTCAGTGACCGGTCAGTAGTCTGATTCGTTGTTGACCAGTGACGGTCAGCCAATCCAAAATCCAACGAAAGAAGAAGAGGATATAAAGAAATTGAAGCACTCGGAGGAAGTTGACATCAGGCTGAGATGTGGGTGAGGTGCGGGTACGACAGAAAATTTGTTTGATTTGTCGAAATGTGAAAACCACATGCATTTTTGATCACTGAATTTGAACCCAAAGCGTTATGCAGTCCCCAACAGCCTCTGACGGAAGAATTCACAACCACCATCAACGCTCAAATCACCACGGACTTTTGAATGAATGACCACGGACGTTGATGCAAACAGGCGATCATCGCCAAGGTCAATAAAATTCCAATTTTCCACTTTTTCACGGAATTTGAACGGGTAATTCCAGCCGTATAAAAAGCATTTGCATTGCACAGCATCCTGACTTAAAAAGTGAACGGAAAGAGTGTTTTGGAAACCGAGTGAAATCGCAGATTGCACTGACGTCACGGCACAAAAACATATTTCTGTATAAATACCACTTGCGAAAAATTTATAACTCAACCTTCCCACCCCACTTTGATCTCCTGCCTGGTCCGCCTCATGCCTGATGTCCTACAGCCGCAAAAATCTGAAAAAAAATCAGTCAACTGCGGGATTCGATCCCGATGCGTCGGCTGCGCAGTCAAGTGGTTTGGCCACTCGTGCAGCCCACGTGCAGCCCACTGCCTTGCGACCCGTGACCGACCACTCGATCACCGATGCTTGAAATTCACATTTGGGCACGCCTTTGATCAGATGTGCTTCATGGCGTCTGCTTAAAAATGACATTAGTGCAACCTGCGATTTCGGTAGGTATCGAATTCAGGTGAGCGAACGGGGATGCAAAGTGCAAATTTCAAAAAACAAAAATAAAACGAGTTTCAGATGATGATGGGCCAAATGTTAACGACCGAATGTGCGAATAAAATGCTAAAATAAGAATAGAGACATTTCAGATCTGGAGAGATGGGAGTTGCCTTTGGACTTAGCTTTGATCGAGCCCAACACCGATCCCAGGCCGATGCAAAAGGATGTACGAATAAAAGTGTCCGTTTCTTTTTCCGAGTCCAAATCCGTACTGCTGCGCTCTCTTCCCCAATCCGAATGAAAACTGATTTTTCATTCGGCTCTCCCGTCTCAACTTTTGATATTTTGGCCGCCTTTTTCCTAGACCAAACGAGTAATCCTTGCTTCCCTTCTTGTTTCTGGCACCGATGAGCTGCTGCTGGTGCTGTCCGGTTCCGATATTATGCGATGGTTCAAATCCCATTCCGATCGGAAGGTTGTCAAAACCTTGTTTTCCTGAAGACTTTTCCATCCTCTTGCCCAACCCAAACGAGTACATTTGGTTAGGTCTCTTTCCGAGGCCCATGGCAGGCCGCAAATCACTTCCAACCGCTCTCTTTTCGAGACGAAATCCATGGTCCTCGTTCATATCCTCCTCCTTGAAATCAGCGCCAGGTTTCGATTTTGATAACTGCTCGTTGGTAAATAAATCTGGTATCACCGCGATAATGCTGGGAATTTGTTGTTCGATTGGTACCCCGCTGCCGTGCGTGTGTTTCCACGTTTCCGTATCCGAATCCTGATCGCTGCTCAAGAAATCTGGCGTGCTCAAGTTCTTGTTGTGGAATGCTCGTGACCCAAAATTCAATGCACGAATCATTCTTCGAAAGTCATTGGGTCCGAATCGATGAAAGTCCGACAAATCGGACGATGGTAAAGGTGGTGGTGACTCCAGTGTGGCTTCGCATGCGACCGACAACAAAACGACCAGCAGCTTGAACATTATGAAGCCATGGATGGCACCAGGACAATTTCTCGGCATCTCCTTGAAAATTTGTCGCATCTGAACAACTTGGTTTTTGCTTCCTGACATTGATCTGAAATTATAACAACAAAGAACAGATTACATGAATGTTGGATGTGTGTTCAGCAAAAACGACGTAGGTACCTTTTCTGCAGAGCCCAAAAGTCTTTGGACATAGGAAAAATGTAAATTTATGTAAGAGATGTAAAAAAAATGTAAGAAGGCAATTTGCAGCCCTCATGAATGCTGCCAACCAAACACATTTCCAATTCTGAAGACCTGCGGCCGTTTTTCTCCTGCCAATTCCCCATGTTGCATCTTTCACCACAACGGAACGGAATATTGACAGTGGTGCGCATTGTGGTCAAAGATTCAACAAGGTGTGTAAAATTCTTTTACACACCTTGGTTTCAATCAAGAAGAGAGGCATACCACTTTCATGTTCCACTTTCACTGAGAAAAGGTGAAAACAGACAGGTACTGCTTGATCTCTGCCCCAGCACATGTTCTCAGATGCTGTGACGCGCATTTTTTTTCCCAATCCACTTCCGCATGCGCGTCTCTGATTGCCTGTTGGGAATTCCAGCCAATTTCAACATCCAATTTTCAAAACCTAACTTAACCAAACCTAACCTGACCTAACCTAACCTAACCTGACCTAACCTCACCCTATTGCGACCCTAGAAAGAGTTGCGAAGCGCCGTAATGAGAAGAAAAATAAACCATGTGGAATCATGCCACGTGGAATGAAACTATGTGGAATCAAACCATATGGAGTCAAAAAGTCCCTGCAATTGCTCCATAAAAGGGACGTGGTCATGGTACATTTTGGAAACACGAGAAACAAAATGGCGTGATTCATTTTTTCGTCATTATCCAGAAATTTTCGAAGCCGAATACAAACTTAGAGTGAATGCATATGATTTCTTATGGTTTAGGTCTAGACCATGCGAACGGAATTGCCAGACGCGCAGCAATCCATGTCTCAAGAATAAAATTTAAAGGAAGCTTTCAAACTTATAGGTTTTTACTTGAAACTGTCAATTTTTCTGAATATTTTTGCTGAAATCCTGGCGGAACCTGGGAAGTGCGGGAATGTTAGCTTTTCAGTGAATGTCATCGATTCAGCACCTGCAAATGCCACGCCTTTCGACCTTACTGGCACAGCGCAAACAAATCTGTGGTAAGGGCGAAAATGTGTAGGTAATAACAAAAAAATTGAACCCTATTGGGTATGTGCCACAGAGGAAACCGTGCCTGCAAATTTCACGACAGCATTTCGGTCGCGTTGCGGCTCCGTTGCGTGTGCCGGCAAGAAGCTCATTCACGACAACATTTACCGGATGCTAGTTTACAAACTTTGCCGCGACTTTAGGATGGCAGACCGGGGCGCATGTTTACACAACAGACACC
>JASGXE010000813.1:0-29917 GCA_030068105.1 Sinentomon sp. SZTP_YWyxl
TTCATGCACAATTTTGCAGCTTCCCCTTACGTTACCAGTTTTAGTTTCCGGCAAAGTGAAAGTTGGGTTGGCTTTTCCAGGTTTGGCAGTGGCAGTTTCCAGGTTAGGTCGAGCCGTTTCAACTTGTGCCTGCCAGCACTTGGACGCACCGACCACAGGACGAGAGTAACTTTCCTGAGCACTGCCACCAGTCGAATCCATATCTGCTGCTGCAAGACTCTGCTTGGCTACCACTTCATTTTGTTGGTTTCCTTTTACCGAGACAGGTTCGGATGGTGAACGGTTGGCGTGTAACCCTCCACCTGACACCACCACTCCCGAATACTTCTTAGCAGCATGGTCTACGCATCCATCATACTTCTGGGACCTGTAAAACTTCCGACTGCCATACTTGCCGCCTCGTCCCCTCTGAGATCTGTAGTCATCCGTCATGGTTTGAGAGAAATTTGGTTTTGGCCTGAACTGACGAGATTTGTACCTCACTGATTCCGCTCGAGATTTGTCCTCTTCTGGCACGACATCCCTTGCGATCTTTCTGGGTTGAGAACTGCTTGGACCTTGTTTCGCCGACGACTTTTCACTTTCCATCCCATTCACGGCGGACTTCGGCACATCAACAAAACGTGAAGACGTACACAACTCATGAACACCGACGTTCTCATTCGTTGCCTGATTGTGGACATCAGACGTGCTTCTTACAATTCCTGACTCCATGCAGTCGGAACGACTGCTGCAGTTCGTTCCATCAGATGGATTTTCATTGGATAAATTCGCAACCAGAAACGAATCATCTGAAGCAATCCCACGACAATCCCCGACCTCTTTCTCAACGACTGATTTGACGCACCTTTCATCTGCGGCCCCCAGTTTCTTGTCACCAGCCATCAGTTCTTCCATCTGTCGGACAAAATAGTCTCCATGCGGAATTGTAGACTCGTCGGGAATGCAAAGGTTATTGTTCTCGTCTACTTCTGGACATTCATCAACAGCAATAAAATCACCAGAGGAATCCACAACGGAGATGTCACCGTCTACGGATTTCTCAAGCATCTCAGTGGTGTAATCCATGTGTAAAGAATCCGCTCCCGCTGCTACCAATTCAACTCCATCCGAATCTTCATCGGAACTCAGGGAAACGCTGGCGACAAACGGTTCGGTCAACGAAAGACAGGACATGGATGCCGACTTTTTACGACGTTCCGGTAGCAGCAGGTCTTCGAGACCTGATTCCACGCTGATGCATGGTGCAGATAAGGTCACCGCAGGCTTATCCCCTAGTTCAACTTGGTTATCATGATGAACTGGTGCTACCACAGCGGGGTCATGCCCAGCTGACTTAATTCCTGGTGCATGTCCAACTGAAGAGACACAGTCCATAGCGGTTTCACGGCCACAGCCCATAACCGTTTTGCCACCAGTTTGCTCCAGCCCATAACCATTTGCATCATTTCCATCCCCAACATCAGGAACAATGTCGTTATTGTCTCTGGAGGTTGGTGTTGATGCGTTCTGATCGGAGCCGTCATCCCCAACAAGATTGGCACCACTCACCGCAAGGGACTCTCTGGCAAAATCCCGACAGAGATCAAGCGAGACACAGACCATGTTTGTCAAGTGTGACCTGCATTTCTCCTTGAACTTATCCGAGTAGAGGAACTTCAACGACGTTGCAAACAGGTCGTGATCGTACGAAACGAAGTCACCGCTTTTCCGTTTCTCCTCGGAGACAATCGAGCCCGACCTGGTGTTCCCGATGCTGAACACCTCAGACGATGAACCGGATGAATGTCGTGCCATTCGGGCATCCTGAACATCAGGATCAACGAGGCCACTAGTAGAATTACGTACACCTGCATTGTTTCTCCCCGCCACCGGCACGCCCTGCTCATACCCGCGAATATGGCCAGCAACTTCGGCCTGGCTACCTACACCCGGTGGCACAAGTGATGAGCACCTGCTTACGATGCGGCTGCCACTTTCTTCACCTGAGTGGTCCTGCACGTTCCCAAGTTGTTGGGTGCCCGTAATGGAGCCACGTGATGAACGTCTACTTCCGGCAGGGCTGCGGCTATTCTTTCTGGAAATCCCCAAAGAAACAAATAGATCGTTCATGTCGTTTCCTCCAGGTGGGTCCCTCTCTTCAGTTCCGCAGTCGCTTGTAGAATCCACAACAGATCCGAATCCCAACTCGGGTACCTCGGCAATCGAATCCCGTTTCATGAGGTCCCATTTGGAGCCACTCTCCCTGCTCGTGCTCTGTCGTCTTAGAAGCGATTTTGGTATGGCTGGCATGTGACTGGAGTCGGACGGAGCAGTCCTTGAAGGCCGTCGCTTGATCCCGAACTCATCCTCGAAAGTTTTCTGACATGCGCTATGCCGTCTTGCAATATCGGAAGCTGGGCCAAGTTTATGCCTACCAGGAATAGCCCACACGGAGGACGATCGTCCTCGGGGCGTCCGGGATTCCGACGACTCCAAGTCTACCACACCGAGATGCCCCAGACTCTGCCTCAATTCACGAGTCCGAAGAGATTGAAACGAGTCCCTTCGAGCCGTGGGAGCAAGTGGCGCTTGGCTGTCTGACATGCGCCCGAGTACGATTTTCTTGAGCCCCTTCTTGATCGAGCACGCCGATCTGTCCGATTCGCTCCCATCCACGTCTTCCTGGCGGTGATCCGATTTTGGTGTCTTACTACGTGTCGTGCGCTCCTTCAGCATCTTTAAGCAGTCACGGAGCAGTTCCAGAGCATCCACGTCAATGTTCCGAGTCTCCTTTTCCATGTCCTTCACAATCTGCAGTCTGAGTTCCCTCTTGCGCAACGAATGGAAAGATCGGACGTCGTACTTTACCTTCTGCAGAACGCTGTCACTACTCGATGCCGACGGATCTGCGTTACCCTTGAGTAGCAGTGCATCCGCTGCGCTGGCATCGCTGTCGGTGTCAGTGTCCAGAAAGCTGTTGCGGAGCGAGGCCAGGTTGCTACTTCTTCGGTCGTGGCGCGATGAGGTCGGACATATATCGCTCTGACCGTCAGACTCCATCAGACTTAAACGCCTTGTGCTCACATATTCATCACCATGTCTGGAAGAAAACGACGCATTCGATATGATGCTAGCACAATCATCATCTATGCTCCCTTTGTAATTCCCAGGCAGCCCTGTGACAGACAATGGGCTGTCAACAGTGGATAGACTGCTGTTTCTGGGTACAGTTGGTACATAGAGTGGATGGCCGTCAGTAGATAGACTGCTGTTTCTGGGCACAGTTGGTGCATAGAGTGGATGGTCATCAGTGGATAGATTGCTGTTTCTGGGCACAGTTGGTGCATAGAGTGGATGGCCATCGGTGGATAGACTGCTGTTTCTGGAAGACAAATATCGTTGAACCATCTCGGCCTGTTTAACGTGATGATCATGCAACTCCATTTGTCCGGAGAGCAACTCTCCCTCGTCAACAGGAGGTCCGGAGCATCTGGCACGCAACATCTCTGCGACAGCAGGTGCAAAGTCACGTGTTGCAAATTCAATGTTCCCGGCACTCCGTCTGGATGCGATGCTTGTAAAATCGGCATTCCCCGTGCTTCTCCGCACAGCACGAGTCGTCGTCATTGGCCTCAACAAGCTACCGTCAGGCTGTTGCTCAATGTTACCAAAGCTCCTTTTGGCTTGAAGATTGTTCTGGTCTGGCCTCAGGAACGGCAGCATTCTCGCAAGTCGTCTCTCGTCTGTGGAATGCCGTTTTGGAATTCCCCTCACAAGTTCAAGATCGGAAGGCCGCAGTCTGCTCTTTTTACGGAAATTAGCCCATATTTCTTCATCACTCCTCCTTGATGGAGAGAGGTGGGAGTCTGATGTCAGGCGAGACCGGAAACTGCCCCTCCGGTCAGGAGCAAGCTGCTCACTTTCTGCATATGCACTTTCTTGGCTGGGCAGAGCATCGGTTGATGAACTTACCGTATCATCCCACTTCCGGATTGTCCCCGAAACAAGATTCAACAGCTCCGTAATGCCCATTTTCCGAGATTCGCTCAACTTGCTGGACTCCAATTCCTCCCGCCTTCGGTCGATGCTCTTCCGCCTGAACAGCTCCAGTGCTCTGGGACTCAAGGCTTCCAAAAGCTCCTTTCCCGTGAGTGCCGTCGTGGCATTCATCTTCTGATCCGCGGCTTTCATCTTCTGATCCATGGCATGAGTTTCATTGTTCTTTGCCACAGCCGCAACAACAGCTTCCGTCAGCCTGTCCTGGCTAGCTCTGCTCAACCTTCCCGGTTGTGTTTGTAGTCTTCCTTCCGATGCCGTTCCCGACGATGTCTGCTCAATCTTCCCGCCGACCATGTTGCCATTCTCATTTTCTTCAGCATTGTTGCTGCTGCGTCGCAACTTCTCACGCCAGTTTTGGCAACTATCCGGTCCACTGTCATCGCTCCTCCTTCCCCAAGCTCTCGTCAACTCATAACTTTTTCTTGCAACAGACTCCGACAACTTCAATATCAAAGGACGCAGGTCCGAGACAACCTGGTTCTTCACTGATTTGTCACCTGCCGGTTGACTACCTCTGGAATTATGCAACTCTGTGCTTCCTGTCAGGGGATATTTTCCCACACTGGCACTCTTAGGCCTGAAGCCTCTATCCACAGTGCCATGGTCACTGGAAGAGCAAGCAGGACGGTCGACATCACATTCGCAAACACACTTCTTGCTCTTCTTTCGACGTTTGGTTTTCTTTTCAGACGTGGTGCTAGAGGCATCGCCACCGCTCACCACAACATTTGGAACCACCCTTGTTCTCCAATCTCCCATCTCTATGATCTTCCACTTATCTGCCGACAACTTTTTCTTGGCAGCTGGTAAGGAGCTGGCAGCCTGTCCTGCGTCATGAGAAGAAGTTCGGGTGTCTCTCCCAGGAGATTTACTGAAAACGGAAGTTGCCTCCTTGCCCAAATCAAGAGAATTCTTGTTCGATGATGGTGATCGCGAGCGAGCAATTGCTTTTGGAGCTGTTGCAGCACCCTGTCCAAGAGCTTCAATCAACTGGTTGCTTTGGAAATCCGCAGTCTGGCTGTATCCGGCTGGCACCTCGTAAGTTGGGCTGGGTGGAAGAGAAGTGGTGCTTGTTGAAGGAGAACCTGCACGCTTTGCATGCAGTGCTTGGAACCTTGGCGGAAGGTTCTTGCGCACTTTCCCACCGTGCGTGACAAGCCAATCAGAGGCCAGTGTCGGGGACGGTGGCGGTTCGATGGCACCATCCTGGCTCATTTCTGTTGAAGGTGTCCGGGAAAGGGTGGCAGGTGATAAAAGATGTGATGCCTGAGGACTGCCAGGTGGTTCGGAAACTGTTCTTATCCGGAGTGGCGCATCCCTGACGAAAGTCTTTGCAGCATACTGCCGTGCTGAAGAATAAAATGTCTTAGATGCAACTGGCAACTTCTTGCCACCACTTGACACGCATTCCACGTCGATACCAACGGGCAAAGTCCGAGCATTACCAATGGAAGCTTTGCTGACATCGTTAGCTGGTATCTTGGAAAATGTATCTGAAAAAGGAGCAGGCTTCCTTGGGCTGAAAGGGGAAGAACTCGTTTGTTGAGCAGAGCTCTTCACAAACGGTGCAGGCGATGGGGGTGCACGAGGAAATCCACTGACAAATGGCTTGACTGCAGGCTCAACAGCAGCACCCACAGCTGGCGAAAGGTTATTTCCCGCCATTGCAAATCCTCCGTCAATTGCTACCTTCGACTTGGGCGATGTCGTCGGAACTTCGATCATTCCAACGGGCAGCTTAATCTGTCTCTTGACTGCCGCTTCCTGCGGAGGCTTCGGTGCAGGCTTCTGGTCACCTTTCTGGCACAACACTGTTGACGAGTAAGCTACACCGCCAAGTTTTTCTGATATGGAAGTTTTCTTGTGTTCCATATTGGCGCCGGTTGAGAATGGTGCAATTGATGCCTTCGATGTGCAGTCACTACCTGAAGACTTCCTAAGTTCTGTAAACCTGTTTACGCTGTCACCACAATCTGAGACTTTGGCATGGCCAGCAGATGTTGTCTCCTCAAGTCCCTGTTTAACAGTATCGACTGACGTAACTGTGGCGTCGGTGCTGCTTCGTTTCACAGGCCAAAGACACGGTGTCACAGTTGACTGTGCAGATGCGGCCTCCGCTTCCACGGCAACATCCTTGGAAATCGTTCCAAGCTGCATGGTTTCACTTCTGCCGGTGTTAACCTCCTTTTCGGATGGAATTGGTGCCAAAACCTTTTCCTTTTCCGACTCCGAACCCTGCCTCGATCGTCTTGCAATCTCGTACAGACTGCTCCGCCGAGATGGACCCAACTCCGGAAAATCCAAGCTCATGTCGAGTTCTTTATCGGCACTGCTCCTTTTCCTCGATAAATCCAAAGTGAAGCCAGGATCAAACTTCGCAGCCACACTCTCATCCTCAACGGATTTTCTTTTCTTAGCAGCAGCCAGTTCCTCAGCAGACATGATTCCACGTTCAGAGCTATTCCGTTTGATGGTGGAACTCGCATTGGTAGTGCAACTCGGATTACTCTTCAAACCTTCAAGGAGACTAGCTTTCCTTGATGCACTAAGACTTGGGAAGTCCCCATCAGACACGAGGATATCTGCCACACTGCTCTTCCTCGCGGAGTTCTTCCTCGCCACACTAAGCAGGCTCTGATCATCATACAAGCTCGCCCTCCTGGACGGACCAAGCTCCGGGAAATCTGCAATCATAATGTTGTCGTTTAGTGTGGCATTCGACGTTTCAGATTTTGACAATGCCCCCTCCTCCATTCTTGCCAAGCCTATGTTTTAGTTATCCTCCAGAAAAATGGAAAACAAAATGTCCAGTGCCAAACGCTAGATTCAGTTGAACAGTGCAATGTCAACAGCTTCTGTCGCACCAGCGAAGAAGGTCAAAGTTCAGACAGGTCAAGGGCAGCAGAGGGCAGAAAAGGCACGATTCTGGGGTGTCCTGAAGAATGAAGTCGCAAGGCAGATTCTGGTCACAGAGGAGAGGAACGAAGAAATCCCTGGACGTGGAAGAACGTAGCAGAGCGTACAGAGTTTACTTTGACTTCGAGCACTTTACACATTGAATACAAACCGAACAAGAGTTGTTAAAACACCTGCGTATTATGGTAACATCTGCTCAAAGCCTGTTCGAATTTGCAAGTGAAATAAATGGAAAAGGAACGAATGGAGGACGTTTTTCTCGAATCTGCCATTTTTCTTGAATCAACCCTCATGAATAACTATAGACACATTTCTGTGCAGAAAAAGTGAGCCTCCCTCGCCAAGCCTTTTCTGTGATTTTCTTTGCGATAGGACCCCTACACACTTTTATCCAGGTTTCGCCCACCAGGGTCAGCCGATTCTCATCCAGTCAGTCTGTGAGTCAATCTGTAAGGTTGGTTCTTCGTTTATTTTTGAAACATGGCTGTTGCATCATGTTCAAAAGTGCCGAAAATGAGGAGAGGCCGCATGAGCAGAAGTGAGCTTTATCCGCACATGGGTAATTTGAAAATGAATAGAGCTTGAAAGCCATTGGCTATGGGGGCTTCATCCATGGATGGGCAAGGCAGGGTACCTTGGGGCAGGGGGGTAAATGAAGGCCACCAAAGCGGAGTCTGGGGTCACAGCCCCAACAGGGTTTCAAGGAGCAGAGACCCTGACGGGGTTCTGGAATTGCGTCCTCCAAGAGCGGAAGTCTGACAAATTAGGGGTCTCCAAATACCACCTTTCCTGCGACATGTCAAAGCCCCTCTTTCTACTCCTGGTGGTTCTCCAGTACCATTAGATATAGCAGAGGGTAGGAACTACCATGACGACGTTTCTCCATATAAGCATTGGACAGTCTTTGGGTGAGAAGTGCAACAAGAATGTTGGCAAGCAAGCAAAAGTAGCCTGAAGATTCAAGGAGGAGGAGAATCTCGGACTGGTATTATGGTGTCGGCCGTGGCCTGGGAGCCCAAGATGAATCGCGCGGAGGGAATGCCTGACCGCAGCTCGGAAGATCCCCACAATGCCCAACCCTGTCTGCCTCCTTCCTCAGTCAATGAATGACAGGACTCCCTGGGAAAATGGAAGCATTTTTGCATTTCGATACCCCTCTCCCACAAAACCAAGTTCTCCCTTTTGATTTGGGGACATCATCCTGCAATAGTCACTGGACCAATCCCTGAATGCATGCTGAGAATCTTTTGCAGTTCAATTCTGTGAAGAAAATCCAGTTTCTGTGCAGAATGAATTCCATTGTTCCCTCAAATGAACATTATTGAAAAAATCTCCTTTCTTGCAAGCAAGCTTGGGAGCATTCTTGGCATGCATCTGCACATGGAATGATGCTTGCAACTGTGCGTTGACCATTGCCATTGACAAATTTTGTATCTCAGTGACGAATATGTGAATGCAGAACACGAGAATGATGGAGAAATTTTTCAGGTAGAACACCCCATTTCGTGTGCTGCAATGGCCAAATTGGCCAAGAAAAGGGTCGCGGTTGCAGCTTGAACGAATTCAACGCACACGTTGTCAACAAAACTGCAACAAGCGGAATGTAAATTTGTCATTTCTATGCATTCGAAAGATGAAATTGCTATGGGAAACGGAACGCAAGTAAATTGGAGGTCGAAAACGTCAGAGTTGCACAACAGTGAAAGAATCAAATGCAAGAGAGAAAAAAAAACAAGGAAATCACAACAAAACACACAATTATGCTCGGAATCTAAACATTTTGAAAACACTCGCCAGGTAAGTGATTCTAAGGCTGAGCCAACCAAGCCTAATGGCATGTTTACAAAAGGCAAAAAGCTCGAAAACAGGCTAGTTTAGTTAGGCAAATTACTCATTAGTCACCACAGCTGGAGAGAGATTATTAGGAAGAAAGCAGGCAACTTTCAACCAAGGAAAATCATGATGAAAAATTTGCACTAGCCACATACTCAGGACTGAGAGCTACAGGTTGTTACAAAAAAGTGCTTTGCAAGATGACAGGCAGTCTTGGTTGAAATGCGGCTCACGGGCAAGTGGGTGACCAGCCACCGCTAATGCTCGGTTTTTACATGGAGGCTAACATTTTTAAAATGATATAGGATCACCCAATCAAAGTTTGATCGTTGTTGGAAAAAACGGACATGGGAGCTGGTAAGGCGCCTATCACAGCAATCTGCAGGATGAAATCCACAAAGCAACGATCCAATGATGCATCTCAGCGAGGATTTGAAAAAAAATCAGCCATGCACAGGTTGAAGTGACGTGACACAGGCATGAATCCACTGTGCATGAAGGCCATGGCAAGTGCCCTAGTGTCCTGCCAGGCCAACATCCAGTTAGAAGAAGACATGCTTTTCGCATGCGGGTGGCTGCTTCAGTCAAAATCGTCACAAATGAATTGTTTGAAGCTCGTGGAAGCAAAGCACAGCAACTTCTTTCTATCATCGTCACAAATGAATGAAAGTCGACTTTGCTGCATTGGTCTCATCTATTTTAAACACCCGGTCTCATGCCCTGATTTTGCTTTGGGTGCAGTGGCGCTGCACACAAAAGCAGGAGAGTGCGCAGACGAGGAGTGGTGAGCCTAATTGATCCAAGCAGCCTAACAGTGGCAGGCAGAACAGTGGTTACAGTCACAGATACAAAGCCACTAGTTTTCGTTCCAGCCTGACTTAACATGCAAGCATAGACATCCAGTCAGTGGAACTTCAGAAAGCCTAGTTGAAGTTGTAGACTAAAATCTGCAACAATTGTCAGCGAAAGCGGCCCTAATGCATGGCCAACTAGCTCACGGCCATCCCAGTAATTAGTGTAGCCCTGCATATTCACACATTTTTTTCAGATTCACAGACAAAAGCAACCAAAGATTCGCAGACAAAGAGCAATTTTTGGCAAGTGCTGTGGCCTGCCGCCTGGTTTAAAGAATGCAGCATCAGTTTAGTTAGATTCCCAAATGATCACAATCAGTAATCAGAAATTAAAATGCACAGGTAAATAAGACATTACACGAGCAGTGTATGTTTGCATTAACCCAGAGTATTTTTTGCAATGCAAGTCCTCGTTGAACAATCAGAAGTCCCCACCAACCAATCAGTGTCCAGCATGCCAGAAAGATGCTCCATTCGCAGGGCAGACAAATTTATACGCAACACGGCAAAAGCACTGGACAACCCAAGGACGAATTTCGGAAGACGTCATTCATCAAACCGTTTGGACAAATTTGGCCCTTCACTGTTCACTGATCCCAGAGGCTATGCGTCAAAGCAACCACATGGAACAGGACTGCCTTCCCTGAATGGGACATAAGGTTGGAACGTTCAGTCTTACCTTGATGGAATTCCGGCAATCGACGAATATGATGCCGCTGGATTTGATGCGTCGATTGACGGCCTTAAGTGCGCAACCTTTAAGGGGTTAGGTTCGATTGCTAGGTTAGAAGGCCCTTAATCGACCCACCAAATCCGGCAGGCCACATATCCGTTGATTAGCGGAATTTCTGCACAAGATAGCTGCATATGAAGCCAAACCATTTGATGGCATATCTGGAATTGATTTTACTCTTAGGTAACTTTGCAATTTTCATTTTGCATGTTCCAATTCTCCCATAAAAGAGAAAGCATGATGAGAGAGTGGGAAGGCGCAAAACGTAACGTCTGTTTCAAGATGCAAAATAAAAACCAGAGTAAGAAAAAACTTCACTGGAAATCAAAAAGAAGTTCTAGCACGTTCCTGTCCTCTCATTCATTGGAATGTAAACAAGAGCACTGACAATTTCTGTCAACATGCAGTGTGTGAGAAGTGTGAAATTGCAACTGGAAACGGCACATTGTGGAGAGTCCTTATGATTGGATTTCTCAAGTCAAAATTTTTGTTTGCATAAGAATTGCACCTTTTGGTCAGACTGGATTCAGCACATTTTCTCGGCGGCTTCGTACTGACAAAACGACTGAACTTTATTTCGTGATCCGTAAGAAACAAAATGATGAGGCAACGAACCCAGCAAAGGACTTACCATTCACCTGGGAACCATCTGCACACCATGCATTTTAGCTTACAGAGAGAAAATATCACTAACGGTGGCTTGTTGTCTTATTTTAATATCAAACTCCATGAACATTCTCCCGTGATGTCAGCGTCACAAAACTGGCTGCATGATATGGGTCTTGATCCACTGGCAGCCAGGCGGAAAGTGCATAGACTGAATTTATTCTGCGACATTCTTTCCCAATCCCTTAATTTTGGTCTGCCAAGCTGTTATTCTGTCAAACCAACTCAACGCAGAACAGATAATAATGGCCTTGCTGTTTCAACGCCATTTTTTAAAAGTAATGTGATCTTCAATTCATTTTTCCCTAAAACCATCAGGGACTGGAATAGCCTTACCTCGAGCTCAAAATTTATAACGCATGCACGCAAGTCCCTGGGCGTCGCACCTCAGAAATGAGTTTTTCTCCCCTTTTGACATAAACAATGAGCTGATTTGTGTTTGCTTCGATGTTTTTTGTGTTGTGTTTTTCGTCACGTCGCTTTTTATTCTTTTGATGCTTTGACAAGACTGTTACAGGTACGAATGTCTCTGTGTATTTTTGTTCTGGTCACCAGTTCATTTGTGGTAGTATTTGTCAATAATAACAAAAAATAATAAGAAATAAATAACATTTTCACCTGACCTGTTCAGGAAATCACAACCAGGAAGGAGTGACTACCAGCGTTTTTGTGAAATCAAATTCCCCTGGCCATTCACTCCCCCTGGCTTTTGCAATGAATTCCCCTGTCTGATCAAACAGCGCCAGGCAAACAGATTGTATGTACAGGTATTAACGATAATATTGAGCCCTATACGGAAGGTATGCACTCCCATTCAAGCAATGCGTTGTTGCCTAGCAACCCCCGTAATTTTGAATCAAAACAACTCACACCGTCTGAAAACTTCTGGGGTTGCTAGGCAACAACACATTGCTTGAACGGGAGCCCATTCCTTCCGTATAGGGCTCAATTTTATCGTCAATACCTGTACAGGTACTCCTTTTCAAGAAATTTCCAATTTTGATTATCTGAAATTCGATATTCATCACGTAATTCCGTTGCAAATTCCCAGACTTGCCATTTCAGAAATTTCTGTACAATTCTGGCAGTAGGCCGAGGTAGGGCAGGAAGGTTGGCCAGGTTGAGTTAGCAAAGTCAGAATTTTTGAAAAGAAGAAAAGGGTAGATCACACCTTATGCGAGTGCCAATTATCGGACCTTTCCCATTTTTTTCAGAAATTCTCCCAAAAATTCCATAACTTCTCCAGGGCAACAGTTCGGAATACCTGCCGACATTGAACTGAACGAGTTATCATCATTGCTCTGTGATATACTTAAAGCTAACTAAACCTGACCTAACCCAACCTAACCTATCCCAACACACCTCTCCTAACCCATCCAATCCTACCCACCTCGTCCTCATCTTCCTATCCCATTTTGGCTGCTTGAGCGTGTGTGAAAACTCGTCCAGTTCAGCTTTTTTCAGATGTCGGCAGGTATTCCTAACTGCAACCCTTCTCCAGTTCCATTAAAAACCCTCTGCTTTTCCTTCCAGTTGGCTCAGCACCCACTGCTTGCAGGCAACAAACAAAATTGACTGATCCAGGCAGCCTTGTTTTTCTGTTTATTTGTGATGGTATTTTTTTCACTCCACGAACACCGCAGGGAGGGATCAGGTGCACACCAGAAATGTTTGTTTCCCAGAAATTCTTGAACGGAACAGGATACCTGATCCATTTTCAGCATTTTTTTATTTCAATGAAAACAGACAAGCACGATAGTATATCCAAACTGAAATTAAACCAAGCCACGTACCATAGCAATCGATACCATCCCAAATGCGGCAAGGCCCTCTTCCTTTCCCATCCGGGCCCAAGCAGCAATTGATCAGCTGGGAAAGCGAGCCAGCGCCGCAACCGACTTGTGTAGGAGCTCCAATGAAATAGGTATTTAATATAGACGGCAGGCACTTTTCATCTAGAACATGACGCACACTGTCTGGTTACTGGTAGCATGGAAGCCATCATCGCTGGCTTCCACAAAGATCACTTCAAACTTCAATGGATGCGAATAAAACAATAATTCAGAGCACTGTGGTCTGTAAGGCAGTCTGTAAGGCAAGATACACACATAGCTATTTGGCCTACATCTATTAGATGGGTGATTGATTATGATAACTGACATTTTCACATCACATGTCACATGTATGAAAGGGTTTGCACATTTGAGCACCATTCCATGGGACACCAGCACCAAAGAAAAGATGTGTTGCTCACTCAAACAGAAACAAAAAAGTAAAGGGTATGGTTTATCAATTTTCCAGAAATCACAGCTTCATTTCTATCTGCCCTCTCACACTTCATCAGTTGCCACATGAACAATGCCATGCCACATCCGGTCCTGGAATTGCAGGTTCACATATCGCCACCGCCATCGACCTCCCTCTCACATGGCAACTGATGAAGTGGGAGGGGGCGGACAGAAACAAAGTTGTGATTTCTGGAAATTTGATCAATCATGCCCTCTTGTTCCTTCTCACTCAAAACTGTCATGTACGAGCTTTCTGGGGTTGCCCAGAGACTTATGAAAGCCCGTACAGCGGCGAGAACACACATATTTCCATGCAACAAAATCCCATTTTTTGAAACAGAAATCACCACAATTCTCACAGTCTTCGCTGAAAGATTGAAAAACGGCACGAACTTATGGCACAAGTAATTTTCTCGCCACTGTACAAGAAACAAGGAAAACGCCAATGTCGCTTGACGAAGATGAGTGACTTTCAAATCTAGCTGGTAGTACCAAGCTGTGGAGTATCATCCCAAAGTCGAAGGCGTGTTGCAAAACAAATCTGTCTGGATGAAGCTATGCAGCACTGCAGCAGAGTGAGCCTTGTACCAACTGCTATTTTGGGGGAAGGATACTGGAAAATATTGGAAGTGTGCAAAACAATGGCATTAAATCCCACCGATGGGGATGTGGATGTGGTGTTCAGAGTGCATTTTGCAGTACTCGTAGTCTCCGTGGAGGTGGGGAAAAATATCGATACCATTCCCCACACACTATGGAAACTGAGGATGTCTAGCCCAGAGTCCGGACCCTTTTCCGTTGAAGATAGCTGAGACATCCTCCCACTTATGAGATCCTCAGAGGGTCTGGGAGCCTTCAGAACCCTCTGAAGATGCTAAATCGTTCGCCTTACATCTGCCAATGTTTTCCATGTTGTTCCAGTTTATGGTTCGATTTTGAATAACATAAATGGATAAAGCCCAGCAATGTATCAACAGGCACTTTAAGCTGTGTGGTTGGGAGTCCCCACCTGGCGGCAACATGACAATCAATCAATTTTCAATCGAACAGCGACAGGCTGTGCAAGGATGGATTGGAGACACGACGCAGAATTGCTCACCTCAGAAGTTGGGAAGAGCATCAAAAACCATGACCTGGAATTTATTAACGAGGAAATGAGGAGCTTGTCCAGTTCACCCCTTGGTCGGATGCCAGTCCCCATTATGACCCATCGGGCTCTTAGGTTTCCATGTTTCCGGCTTCCAGTGAATGTCATGGCTTGCATTTGCGGAAAGCCTTTTTTGCATTCTTTGCTTTCCTGAAGAAATGTCAGGTGTCATCATGGTTTGGGATGACAAACATTCATGGTTCATGGTGAAAATGGTAAATGGTTACAACTTGCGATTTCACAAAGCCAGAGTTCCATGATTCAAAAGAAAAAATAAGCCCCGTCTATGTTTGTGGTGATGGGAACGAAGCTGCAGAGGTGGATTCAGCAAAATTGACACCCTGTGAGCCCTGATTGCCAAAATGTGTCAGGTTCAGTCTGTGATTCGCCACATCAGGTGCTCATTAGCAAAAGTGACAAAACTGTTCAGCATGCCTGCCCCACCTTGGGGGGGGGGTTAAACGCACTCAACCGCTTGGGGATAGGCAAGGCATTCAGAAGCAAACGACACTGAACAACAAAACGCTGTCTGGCACAGGCATTCCGACATTGTCTGGCCGAACAGCAGTCGCTTTTGTAACTTTTTTCCTGCAGCTTGTCTGTACTTTGAATTGAAAAGCAAAGCGAGCTGCACTTTTCAAAAATTGCATTGCTCAATGCCCAAGAACAGAAAAAAAGTTCCGTGAAAAAGCCGGGCATTTTACACCACAGACATTATTTGATTCCTGTACAATCGCCCTGAATAAAGGCACGTGTTTGCAATTACCGTTGCCATTTCACCGCATTGTTACCAAACACGTGGAGCAGCCACCTACCCGTCCACCTGCCTCTCCTCCACTACATTTGGGTGAACACCGTGGGCGGCGGTCGCCCGCCAGTAAAGCTTTGGTCTCTGGTCCGCCAGGTCGGACGACAGAAGGAAAAATTGTCAGAGACGTGCGGAGAAGGCGGCGGGTCGAACCGAGGCGGCGGGTCCAAAAATGAGGCGGCGTGCGCGGCGGTCTGCAGGTATTCCGAACTGCAACCCAACCGTCGAAACAATGACCTTGCACATTGTGACCACATCGAAGGGAAAACTCACCTGAAAAATGGGGAAAACTGCGGGAAAAAACGGGGGGAAACTCACGGGAAAAAATGAGAGCAATTTCACTTCGGAGGAAGTTTTCATTCCGGGGAAAAAACGAAAAAAGCCAAAAATTTAAAACACTGCATCTGTCGCAGTTTCTCCGGACCTTTCTTGCGGCCACTACCCCGAAGTGCCGACCAACTTCACCACACCAGACTGGATTGGGCACGCAACTGGGCACTGAATGAGTGCCAACCTTCGGCAGACCCTTGGGCAACTATCCGCATGTCAGACTGGGCACTCTTGAGACGGAGAAGGGTCCGGACTCCGGTGAAAGATTTCGGGCGAAATGCTCGATTTTCGAATTTGGTCGCCTTGCATGACGGTGATCCAAGCCCCAGTGATGAACGAAAAAGTGGACCTGCTGATGGAGTGGGCCAAGGGTCACGTGGCGTCCCACCGCGCGAATCAATGGATAAATCCTTGACTGAAAGAAAGGTTGAAAAGCAACAGACAGCAGGCGAACTTGACACGAAGGGAAAAACGCGAACTGGGCCGAAAAACATGAGACCCGACGCGCTGCAACAAGGCTCGCAAAAAAACAACGCAACGCAACGCAACTGATGGCATGGCGCTCTCAACATGCTCCTCTCAGATTATCATTGCTCTCTTCTCTTTTGAAGCAAGTACAGGGTGCCATCGTAAAAATAATAAACAGCTATTTTCCGTTTTGTCTTTCATTTCTTCCAAATTTCATGAAGCCAACCTAACCTAACCCAACCCTTTGCTTGTTGTCAACCAACTTGTTGGTGGCCGCTCACAGCACGTTAACTCACATGTGGCTTCAGATTGTAAAGTGCAACCGGCGAAGAATGAAGCACCCATGCAAATCCAATTGCAGATTATTCAACCCCTCCCCTAATTGTGCAGCCAAAGGTGTGACAACAATCTCTTCAACCCCCACACCTCCCTCACTGTGAAGCGACAATCCATCCAACACAATTAAAAAAAAGAATCTCATGCTGCTCTGGACTTCTTTACACATCCAGAACCAATTCCATCAGCTGTGCATTGCAAAAGGTAGGCCAGGCTTCGTCAAATAAGAAGGAAAGAAAGTCTCCTATACATATATGAAAGTATTTACAGAAAGAAACGGTCGTTTGCACCAAAGCCAATAACCCTTATTTATCCTAACCCAAGCTTGAAAAGTTAATTCCGTATTCAGATGCACCTTTCTCAACGAAGGGAAAATTTGACTTTTGTGCACAACAGTGTTCCTTTACCATCGTTGAGAAAGGTGCATCTGGACATGGAATTGACTTTTTTCAAGCTTCGGGTTTGGGTTCTTGGCTTTAGTGCATACGACCGAAAGAGTCTTTGAAACCATGCCCAATAAACGTGACGAAGATGCAGCAGAGCCTCCATTCCATTGAACGAATACCTGCAGCAGCGCACAGCCACAGGAAGCAGTCGAAAGCAGCACCAATCGAGCAGAGAAATGCATTGTTGAGTAAAGAGGAGAGGATCCGGGCGGGGGTGGGGCTTCAATAATGGCGTGAATGGAGAGCCGTGTTTTCCCCAATGAACGGCAGCATAAATCAGACTGGGAAACTGGTTGCTTATCCGAAAATCTTGGAAGAATCCTGGCACAAACAATGGCACAGCACACAAAGTTTTCTCTTCATCCATTAACCGGTTGCCGCCTGAAATGGGTGATGCAATTTGAGTTTACTTTGTTTACGCGCTACCCTGTACAAAATATTTGCGGAAAAACATGGGAGAAAGAAAAACAGCCTGGCGCCCGCAAGCGAGCACAACATGAGAGAAGCGTCGGACGGAACAGCACAGGGTGATTCAATAGAAGTCAAGACTCGCACTCCTCCCGACAACAATCGAGCGCATGGCGTTTTTGGGCGGTCCATATATCCCCAGTACCTGCGCGGCCACAACTGCCGCCTTTTGGCTATCTTTTCCGCCACCTCCACAATGTGTCTGGGCTTGTGTCCCAGAGACATTCTGATGTATTTTTTTATTTCCTTTCCTTGTGGTGACCCATCAGTGTTGGCATGTTTTGCTGGGTGCGGCGGTCAGAAAGAAAACCGCATCTCCCGCACCCTTCAAGAAAGGTCCGGAAGCTTTCAAGGGGAATGAGAGGCACATTTTTTTCCCAATCCACTTCCGCATGCGCGTCTCTGATTGGCTGTTGGGAATTCCAGCCAATTTCAACATCCAATTTTCAAAACCTAACTTAACCTAACCTAACCTGACCTAACCATATTGCGACCCTAGAAAGAGTTGCGAAGCGGTGGCAAACACGCCAAATGGCAAAAAGTGGTGGCAAGGCAAAAATTGATGACGTCACAAATTTAGACGACGTGATTGGCTGTTGCGATGCCACTGTCCGCGGAAGTGGATTGGAAAAAAAATTATGCGAATGAGAGGAGGGTACCAGCATGCAAATTTGGAGGAAAAGAATCGCCACGTCACTGCAGTTCGGTTCGAAAGATGTGCCAAAATCGTTCAAAAAGAAGTTCAAAGTTTTTTGGTTTAAAGTTTAAGAAGTTTAAAGTTTTTCGTTATCCAACATGATCGGCAGAGGGAATTATTCAGGTGAGGATGAATGACGTATCTGGTAATTTGTCCAAAACAACATATACCCACAAGGTGCAGAAGCCATCGTTCAGAACTTAAGGCCTTTTTGCCGCACAAAACACCTTTGTGTTTCGAAAGAGCCACAAAACTTCACTTTTTTGTTGGATTGCACCCTGTTGGGACACCCTGTTGGGACACCCAGGTATTTTTTACTGAGAGAACAGATTAGGGAAGGGACCAACGAAAGGGATATGGTTCATCATTCTCATCATGGGACACATGAATAAGATTTGATGACGCTTATCACCGCAATCAGGCCATGACAGACTGAACTCACGCAAACAGGGTGGCTTAAAAAACAATAGCATTGATCGCATTGAGCAAGGAATTGGGTGATGGCGTATTTTGTGATATTTGATTATTTATATATGATTTTGTGATATTTGAGGGGGTAATTTGTGATGTGCGGGATTCCTCCTTGGCTTCTCATGTCCTTTTGTGTCTGTCCGGATGGAGGACTTGGGTGAGGACATTTCTACAACTTTGAAAAAAAAATGAGTTGTTCTGGAGAGACTTGGCAGCAGTGTCAATTTCTTTTTAACCGATGTCGCTTTGCAGTGTTGAAACCCATGGCATAGCATAAAATGTTAGCAAACGGCATAATTAAAGCAAGGCTGATCCATTTGATTGCCAAAAATTTCCACCCCAGTTCGATCCGTTGCAAAAAATATCGTGATTTTCGCAAAAGTCTTTTTCCCATCCTGCCCCAACGATAAAAAAGAGGCTGAACGTCTCATTCCTTGCCCGTCCGCTGACGGGCACATGGCTGCCAGACCTGCAACGTTTTACCCGCAGAGATGGATCGCAGAATGAGCACAATGGGCAGGTTGGTGCCCATTTTCGCAGTCTCGCAAATGACCGGAAACAGCCAGCCCGCACTGCCAAGGAGTCTAAACTGCACTTCATACCAAAGCCAGTTTTCGCGCACGGCAACGAAACATGCGAGGGACATGTTTCTGTTTTCATAATCATCTTCAAAGCGATTTGCACAAACCGGAAACCCGCAAATTAGCAAGTTCAGCGGCCGACCTTTCGAGAGGGACTGGGATTGGAGGCGGTGTTGCTCTCATAGAGACAAAGCGGGTAACCTTTCAAAGGGTTTCGGGCATCTTTTCGAAGGACTTTCAAGTTTGGCGAAGAAAAATTGTTGTTCGCATGAGTGTTTTCATAATTGCTTTCTTTCATTTGCCATTTCTTCAAAACAGATTATCATCCTCCTATCCATGCACTCATTTTGCCTTGCCCTTTTCGTTTTAATTTTTTTGCTCAGTTTTGCTCTTCATGCCTTGGCGAATTCAGAAACGGAACAATCATTGAAGCCAACCGCCCCAACCGAACCTCAGGTTTCGATGCTGTTCTGCGCAAAACAATTCGCGAATCGAATCGAAATTGGTTCGCATGAAATTCCCAGTTTTCACGTCATTTTAACATGAACAATTCGTAATTTTTGCTATTTCGCTCCAAATGAACATTAAAAAAATTAACACGGCATTTGGTTTTTTGGTGCTGCGTGTTTGCAAAATGTTCCGGCATTCTGTTGGCTGGCTGGTTGATCTTTGGTCGACCCATATGCTCAGTTATCGCAAATGCAAGTTACCTGAGTGCGATCATTCCATCTCGAAATCCCCAGAACCAAAGCTCTTGATAATATCTGAACCGGAAAACGTCCCTGTTGACACTGATGTCATGCTTCCTATTCTCATAACAACAGAGGGGGTCAGGAAGCTGCTGTTAGGGTTAAACACAAATAAATCCCCCGGTCCAGACAATTTGCCTGGACACATCCTTAAAACCCTGGCTGCCGAAATTGCACCATATCTAAGATTAATCTACCAGAAATCCCTTGAAACGGGCATGGTTCCATCGGACTGGCGATGTGCACGGGTAACTCCGATCCCAAAAGCAGGTCCAATTGTAGAACCGTCCAATTATCGGCCAATATCCTTGACATGTATCGCATGCAAGATATTCGAACACATTTTGTTTACGAATATTTTCGCTCATCTGAACACAAACGGCCTGCTTTACGATTAGCAGCATGGTTTTAGAAGCGGCCTGTCCTGCGAAACTCAGTTGCTTGAATTCTTCAATCTTCTTTCCTCAGCAGCTGATAAGAGAAAACAAGTTGATGCCTGCCGTGTTCCTGGATTTCAGGAGAGCTTTTGATAAAGTTCCGCACGTAAGGCTCCTAAAAAAGCTTCAAAGTTACAAAATTGATGAGAATTGTGTGCGCTGGATAGGTAACTACTTGGCGGGCAGATCGCAGGTGGTTGTAATTGATGGGAAGACATCTGATTCACGACCTGTCTCGTCAGGTGTTCCCCAGGGGACAGTGCTGGGCCCGCTGCTTTTTTTGCTTTATATAAATGATCTTCCCTCCCGGCTTGAGTCTGAAGAAAGGCTGTTTGCAGACGATTGCGTCATTTATCGAATAATAAACGGAGACGGGGACTGTCATCTCCTTCAGGCTGATCTTGACGCCGCATCCGCCTGGGCTACCAAGTGGCAGATGGAATTCAATATCGATAAGTGTGTGAAGGTGACCTTTTGCCGAAACATGAGCATATTCCATCATGCTTACACGCTGGATAACCACATACTTAGCGACAATCATGACTACAAATATCTCGGTGTCACACTCAGTGGCGACCTGAGTTGGTCCAAGCATGTTCACAATATTGCAAATAAAGGCCTATCCCTCGTGGGATTTATTAAGAGAAATCTTGCAAAATGCCCTCAGGATGTGAAGCTAATGGCGTACAAGGCGTTGGTGCGTCCGTCGATGGAGTACGCGGGGACTGTATGGGACCCAATACATGCAAATCAAACAGGCGAATTGGAACGAGTGCAAAGAATTGCCGCCAGGTTTATCTGCTCTGATTACAATTGGACATCCAGCGTCACTGAAATGCTCAACCAGCTTCAGTTTACCGCAATTGGCCAGTAGAAGAAAAGCGGCCCGTTTGGCGATGTTCCAGAAAATTTTGTTACGAAAGGTCTGTATCGGCCTTCCTGACGAAGTAGAAAGAACCTATGCGACTTCCAACAGGCACTCTAACGACCACTCCTTTAGACATATGCTGGTTCATTCGCAGGCATATTCAGGGTCGTTTTATCCGGACACAATACGGCATTGGAATGCTCTTCCCAAGCACATTGCCGAAGTCGAGAACATCGACTCATTTCGACTGCAAGCGCTGGACTACATTCAAGAGAATATTGAACGATCCCAGTGATTGCTTTCGCTACTCACGTGCCACAGGCAATTGCTGTTTGCACGGAATAATAATAATAATAATAATAATAATAATAATAATAATATCAAGAGCTTTGCCCAGAGCAAACTGACAAAAGAGTTGTTTCAGATAGTCGTAAATAGAATGGATCTGCAGTGCTGCATTATTGCCAAATTTCAAAATTTACAGAAACGGATAGCCGACAAGAAAAACACCGGTAGAAGGTACCATATTCAACAAGCCAATCGAATCCTCACTAATAAGTGCTTTGCGCAGCAGTTTGCAGCAGTCGCACCCCCCCAGACAATTACGTACACCCCGAAGAATTGGCCAATACCCTGGTGAGGATGATGAACCTGAACCTGACTAAACCCATACCAAACCAAACCCAATCTAACCTAAGCCAACTTTACCTGACCCTAACATAACCTGCTGACCTAACTCAACCCTCAGGTTGGGTAAGGTGGCTTAAAAAAGGATGCGTCACCAACAACGAAAATGCCGCAAATCTGGCCTCTTGTACACCAAATTGCCCCAAAAAAGAAAATTTCATCAGCAAAATTTCCCCAGACCCCCCGTCTGGGCTGCGTCCAGATCCCTGACCTGAGATAAGACACCCTGGAAATCTTTACACCCTTTGAATTTCGAAATCCCGGCAAAACTATCGACTTAGCAATCTCTAATAATTATCCATCCAATTATCACAAGCAAAGACTGGCATGAGAAATGGAGTTAGAAGAGTGGGTTGCAAAAATGAAAACTCATTTTTGCTTGAAAAACTGCACTTCCCTTGGAACATCTCATTGCAATTTAGGGCTGAAAAACATCATTGGTGAGAGATTGTGACAAAGAAGTAAACACATCAAAAAAGGGTTGTGTCGTTTTTAAGGGGGAACACAATTGCACGATCGCAGGGAAACATTTTCAGAAAATAGCTGTTCTCTCAGCCATGCAATTGTGCCCCCTTGCACCATCAGGCGGCACAAGGTGTGCGTGTGCCTTTTTTCTGTGTCGTGCAATAGCGCACCTCTGTGGCATCGGCAAACGGTTTTCTTTTTGATTTTGTGTGTTCCTGCTTTGTTTTTTTTTTATTTTGTATTTTTTGTGCCTGCTTTTTTCCTGTGTTCCTGCAGATTGGGTTGGGTGTGGTCCAGGTTGTTCAAAGTTAGGTTTCAATTTCACCATACAGAGAACCCCAACTTTCCTAACCAAAAAACGCCAATCTGACCTCACTGAACCTGACCTAACCGACGAGCCGACAGAAAAGGCACACCCTGTGCCGCATGCTGGCGTCAAAGGGGGACATAATTGCACGGCCAAGAGCACAGCTTTTTTCTGAAAATCTTTCCCTGCGATCATGCAATTGTGTCCCCCCTTACAAATGATTTTACCAAAAAAAAAAATGAAGTAGCGAAAAAAGTAACCAAAGAAAAAAAAGGGAACGAAAAGTCAGAGAATAAACCTCCCGAGACAACTGGTTCAGCAAGCGATGTGAACCAGTTAGCATTCGGCTCTACCCCTCCGTTGAACCACGAAAATCGATCCGATCCGATCGAGAATGGGTCAATCTTAAGTTGCACCTGGCGAAAATCCGCCACTCGAAAAGCCAGTTTTTCGAGTTTTCCACTGAAAATCCGATATTACGGCACCGTCTTAAATGCATGCACGATGCATAGAAAAATTAACGATCTGCGATAATCGCGTTGACTCATTAAATTTGTGAGAGCAGAAATAAAAATCCCAGCAGCAGAGGCCAGAAGATCGGTACCATGGTTTGCCCGTGAATACCGCTTGGTTGGTAGGGGCCTACGTGGCGTTTGCACGAAAAAATTCCTAAGTGCGGAATTTATTCTTAAAATTGTCATGAGCAAAATAAAATCAACGTCCTTTGTGGTCAGGACATCTGCAGGAAAACCATCGTAAAGCAGGGCGAACCGAGTGGAACATTTTCAGAATGGTCAGGCCATGACCGGATTTGACCCGTAAAGCGGAAAGGAAGCCACGATCCAAACCAATCCCAACCGACCTTGACCTTTCCCTTGTTCAAAGATGTTTTCCCCTCTTCATCGAGGGACGGAGCTTTTTCATGTGATTGTTTGGAAAAGCGCCAAAATCTGCAAAGATTGATGATGAGGGTGGGTGACCGGGCGCCGTTGCCGGGTACACTCATTCGTCCAAAACGACCTGCTTACAATCACAAACTGAAAAATAAGCAGAAAAAATGATGGCGCATCAGTTTTCAAAATCGCGCAAGTAATTGCCGCAGGCTGAAATTCTGCAAGATTGCAGGAAAATCGATGAGCATCGGGACGAATGTTTGTACTTTCAGGGAAATGAGCAACCGTGGGAACAAACACCAGTCGATCAATCAAATCACATCAGATCGTCATCAACAGCATTTGAGACCAGTTTCCGGTACCGACGTGCTGCGCCATGCACCGAAACCCGAGAACAAAGAAACAATCGGCCGGTTTCAAAAACGAAGATTAATCGGCGGATAGCTTCTATCCGCGGATCGACGAGTGGTGATATGGTTGACCTTGTCGTTCGCTATATCGATGTGAATCCAAATGCTTGTGGTCAACCAGCTCACCACCCATCGATCCACGAATCGCGGCGATCCGATTAATCTTCGTTTTGGAAATCGGCCGAATATGAACAAAAAGAACAATGTGAAACAGCGACGCGGCTGTGATACATGTTTTATCAATAACCCGAAGATTGTTTCGAGGGCTTGTCAATTTTGAGCAAAAACTAAGAAATCCGTTCGTTCTTCGATCTGTCAAAGGCTTTTGATCTTGTTCCTCGATCTGACAAAGGCTTTTGATGGTATACACCTGACTGTCAAAGGACAGCTTTCCACGTCCGTTCCCCTTGACACTCCACCTTTCAAATCTCAAGCAGAACATCTACCGAAAAGACCTGGATGTTGTTCCAAACAGAACACCATCTGAAAAAACCATCCGAAAAAGTGCGATACCCACCCAATTCTGCAAGAATTGGATGCGCTTTTTGACTCACCAAACAAGCCTTTCGGCGGGGGAATCCCTTTGGTGCCCAACGGGAACCCCTTTGCACTTTCGCCAAAATTGTCTTGAGCTCGGGTGGGGTGGGACTTCTTGACCAGTGCCTTGAGAATTCAATTCGTTGTGCATGCATGACCGCCACACCAGAGTAAAATTCGCAAGATCGGAACAATTCTTGTCGTCAAACCATCAAAGGCCATGTGGGCTCTTTTCGTTTATCGTGCGGTGAGATTGCAAAGGCGAACAGATAAAACGAAACTGAAATGAATGGCACTTATCGTTGAGCGCCTCTCAAAAGATCAGCGGAATTTCTCGAATAATTGACAAAAATGACCAGGCTGAGTGCGCGCACTGATTCCGCAAAGACTGACGAAAAATTGGGAAAACAAACGCACAGAAAATTTCTGCAACAGCAGCCAGCGGAGCGCAGTGACATCACCGTCACCTGAAAAAATCCCAGGGAAATAGGTTTGCCACTTGAAAATTTCGACCGTCTGTCACGTTCCAAAAGGGGCATAAACAGCCGCTCCCAAAACACCGCTGACAACAAAATTCCTTGGACAGCTTCATCGAATGACAACTCTCAGCAGAAAATTCACTCGCAGGCGAGTGAATTTTCTGCTCAAACCCTCCAACGGATACAACGCAGGCCCAGGTATGCAAAACATTCTCGATGTATCATCGTGGAGTCATATGGACTGATAGCCATTCGGCTGGTGGTCCGACCATTTACCTTGTTGCACACACCTTGGGCTCGCAAGGAGAACTATGCCCCATAATCGTAGCCCATTTCTGCTCTGCATTCAACTGAAACGACTCGGACCAGTTTTACGGCGTATACACGCCAACCCGCAGGATTTCCCGCGGAGAGAATCATGCTCTGCAGAGCAGCAGTCGTGTGACTTGTGAGATGTGGCTTCTCTGTTGTGTAACCTGCCAAGCCACTATCTTGGACTTGGAGCTAGGTGTTCTTTAACGTGCACAGTGTGATGCTGCACACGGGACCTCCTGCTTAACGTCTCATCCGAAGGAGACGAGGGACTCGGCCACTAAGCCCCCTTCCAGCAGCACAAACTGGGGTACAAGGGTGGTCTCCCATCCAAGCATCATACAGGCCCAACGTTGCTTAACTTCGGTGTTCTGATGGGAACCGGTGCAAGCCACGAGATATGCGCTGCTGGCTAATGTATTTTGACGTTTCATCACAGTTTTACGTCATAGGAATTCCGGCCAGAGGCAAAACATTTCCAGGCTCGAGTATTTTTGAAACCTTTGCGATGGCGACAAGTGCACTGCAAAAAAATCGAACAAATCGACGACCACATTAAGATGAGGGCATTTCCAGTGGCAAAGTGCCGCCAAATGGTGAGATTTAGACGAATCTCCTCCACCAGATTGATGGTGATTTTTCCGGAATCCTTGTGCCTGTCGCCATTTGTCGCCAAAAGCTTTTGGCGACAGGCACAAGGATTCCGGAAAAATCACCATCAATCTGGTGGAGGAGATTCGTCTAAATCTCACCATTTGGCGGCACTTTGCCGCTGGTAATGCCCTCATTTTAATGTGGTCGTCGATTTGTTTGAGTGCCCAAATCAAATTTTGATTCGGTCACTCAATAAACAAATTTGTTTTTTCTGTCGCAAAAGCTTGCATTGCGTGCGATACCTACCAATTCTCATGTGCAGTGACAAATGTAAAACTTGCTTCTGACAAACGGCAATCGACAATGTTGTTGCAAAAGGGATCGGGCGTTTTGCGGAATTTATAAAATTTCCTCTATCTTTTTCCTGACTTTTCCCTCCGACCAAAGTGCGCAAGACTTTTCTGAAAGTTTTCCAGCATTTCAAGGTCGCTGTGCAAGAACCCTTCCGAAACCACATCCCACAGTCGAGCGATAAATTTGGTACCCACTCACATAATATGAACCTGTTTCACCCGAACGAAATGTTTGTTTCTATTTCTTATTTTTTTAAGTTCAAAATACAACCGGAATCGGTCATTTCTTTTCTCAGCAGTTGCAGTGCATCCCTTTTTCAGGTCCATTTTTTGAATTTTTGAAAAAGATGGACATTTTTAAAAAGATGGACATTTTTTACTGGTCTGCAGTGAAAGATTTTTAGGTGTGTTGCCGCTCAGGAAGAGAATAAAAGAAGCTAATTTCTGCGTTCATCTTCCAAAAAAGCGAATGTTTCAGAGTTTGCGGCAAACGCGGACTGATTGAATGTGCCCGCGCAATGCAAACATTGTCGCTGGAACCAATCTGAACAAACATCATTTCACTGGTTCCAATGCACACAAAAAAGATGGTCCGCCTCTGCAATCCATGACTGCGCGATCCAGAAAATGGCAAATGAAAGGTCAATTAATCACAGCGATATGATGATAATGCCCACAAGACCCACGCAAAAACAGTCAGATAACAGCCAAAAAACGGGTCAAAATTGACCATGCGCCATTTAATTTGCAGCTGGCGGAGAAAGAAGACAGGGCCTTTTCCAAGACCCCCGACACATAGGGCCCTTTCATAGGAGCCTGGTGGCCCAAAACGAGTGAGATCACATGGATAGTCGGAAAACCACTTTCCAGGAAGCACGAAGCGAAAGACATTCCATTGCCTGTGGACAACGGAAAACGTTCGAGGCGACTTCTTGCGCCTGGACAACGGAATCCGAGGAATTTTCTCGAAAAAAAAAACGGCATTCCGCTGCATGAAATGACAGCCCACAATGTCTCGGGGCGATTTGACATTTTCTGAACCGAAGTCAGATGTTTGTTGGATTTCGCACATGGGTATATACGAAACGCCCATTTCGGGCCACATGCATGCATCCTCAGTCAAATTTCATGCATCTCGACGCACGAAGGAGCTTCGCTTGAAGTTAGGCAGTTTTGCTGCAAGTTACGATACTTCACCTGATTCAACCAACTCATACGCCCTGTCCAACCAAACCTGTCCTGTCCTTTCACCAATAATACCCTGACAGACCACTTCCAACCGAGGTAGTTCATGACTACATATACAACCTCGCTTCCAACCACTTGCAACCAGGCTTGCCGCAATTTTCCTCAGACTGGGACATACTCGTTTGGTGCTCCTGTTTTGCAACTCCCTCAAATGTGAGTAAGCGCGTCCTGGGGTTTTCCTTGCATAGCGCATAGCCTTGCGGCAGGACACAGCTTGAATGAATGAATTGACTTGTGATTGACGGAAAACCCCGAACGTAAAGGAATAAAAATAAAGATAAAAATGTTCGGAGTTTTCCCGTCAATCACAAGTTTTCAAAAAGACGAAAAATCAATGAACAGGCATGGTAAACCAAATTGGAAAAAAATTAGCTTTCATGCTCGGAGTTGTGAAGAATGTAAAGTGTAATAAAATTACTTCTTTGTAACAAGGAAAGTAGGTAACCTTCGTACCAAGATTGCTACACTCAATGGCTGGACAACACGATCGGTCGGAATAGAGTTCCAGTCAGAGATTGGCGGGAAATTTTTAAAGACACGGGCCTTCCTTTGAATGGTTCGTCATGACGGCCAAAAAAATGCTGGCAGAAAAAACGAGAAACCGACATTCTCTGACTTTTTCAGAAAAGTTTTTTAAAAATTCCCCTTTTTGCCAAATTGAGCAAGAAAATCAGATTCAAGGCATGCTTTTTGAAGACATTTCGGCAACTATTCATTGGTCACACCCATCAAACGGATCCACGTTTGGTTAGATTGTGGGGTTTGGTTAGATTTGGCCCGAAACTAGCCTTTTTACAAGACCCTGTTGACTAAACGACACTTACGAAGGGAGATCAAAAAGTTCCTGGCTTTGCCCTCTTCATTTTGCTTAAAGCCTGTGATATTTGGCTGATTTGTCCTTCAGCCCTTCCTTGCTGGGTGAACAGAAATTCACCTCTTTGGATTGCGAAGGTATAGTTCCCAATTTATTCCCGTATGACTGGATCGAGGACGTTGGCCGTTGGGCAATGTAAGAAAAATCGAATAATGTGCTGTCACCAAGATTTTTTCATTGGAAAGGTAAAAAAGCAAAGGAGATCTTTGATGACGCGTGGGAGCACTTATGTTTGTGCAGGTCCTTTCCATAACACTGTCAAAAAATTTGCCTCACGTTTCAAGTGCACTGAAAAAACTGGAAAAGTTTTCGGAAGGTCTTGCTTTCGGGTTGGTTTTTATTTTTGGAATCCGAAGGGTTTCTTCTAACCCTAACCCATTACCTTGAAAATGAGTATCGGGGCATTCATCATTGAGATGTTTTCGCGAATATAATGGTGAAACCCGTGGAAAAGGGGACTTGAAAATAAAATTAAAAACGGTTTTGATGTATCGGGAAAATGCTGCAGAACACAAAAGCACCTTGGCACACTGGGTTGCAAAAGATTGCCAGCAGCCCATCATTCGATTTCGTCATTAACCTCCACATTTTCACAATTTTCCACTTTACCACGCTTCTTTTTCCCGAAATTGAAAACAATTCCGAGTAGAAAGCATTTTTCTAAACGGGATCTAGTGAAGAACATGGTGGCATGGTTTTTTGGGCACCTAGAGATCGTCTACCTTTGAAGCCTGAAGAAGTTGACACACAGATGGCAGATGTGCATCATTCAGGGAGGGAGTTGCATAGAGAACACCTGAGGATGGTGCAAAAAATCAATGCTCTCCGAAAGAGAACTGGCAAAGGCCAGGAACTTTTGACCCCCTTACGTACCAAACTCTGTTGAATACAGAGCGGAGTTGGGCTTCGATTGTGAGGCATTGTTCTCCTTGCGAGCCAAGTGTGCAGCAGGGTTCTGCGGATCCATCGGCCGAGTGGCTGTCAGCTCATAATGGCAAATTATGAAGAATCCAATATCGATCCTTTGACACGTGTGGGTCCCTGTGGCAAAGGACCACCCTGTTGCAATATGTTGCAGGACATCTGAGCGAAAAATTGTATTTTTGCAAGCGATGAGCATCAGTTGTTTGCAGAACTGCCATCAATTCTGTCGATGAGATAGGGCCCAATCGAGTCAAATGTCGCGGAAGAGAAAGCGCAGATTGCAGCCTCCTCCCCTCCCTATCCCCAGGGATTGGCCGGAGAGGGCCATCTGTGAGATAATAACAGAAAATGCATCGCACTCCTAACCCACTTCCGCACAAGGCCTAACACAGCCCAGCTCCTCTAATCATGGTCCTAACTGAACAGTCAAGTGTAAACACGCAGAGAGGCGAGAAAAGCGGGAGGTGGGAGGGGCCTAACGAAGCAATCCCAACTTCATTATTTGTGGCCAGGGATGCAATGTGCGAAAAACAGAAAAGCATCGCATGTGGGTATCAAGCAACGAACTGCTGCCAAGTGTCACTCGCATCAGTCACATCACATCACAAGCCTATCTCTAGTCTCTTCTCACATGCAATTTCTGAAGTCCTTGGACACGCAAGACAACCAACCGTATGACACAGCCACAATGGTGGGC
>JASGXE010000814.1:0-34744 GCA_030068105.1 Sinentomon sp. SZTP_YWyxl
TTTCTTTTTTACACTTATGCATGCGGTAGAATTATTGTCAGGTCGCATCAAAGCTTTCGATAGGTGTCAGATTTAGACCTCAGTAATAAAAGAGGATTTTAAATTTTTGTGCATGGATTTTTTACTAAAATCTGAACAGTTGCAATTTTTTAATGTTTGTGTACATTCATTACTCCGCCCCTGTACATTGTGTTCCAAATTTGACAAAATGCACTTTTTTCTTCGTTCTATGTTTCTTGTAAAGTTGAGGGGAAGTTGAGAGATGGCCATTTGCTTGATACACTCTGAAGCATAGGAAGAAGATCGTGTGCTCCTTGGAAGTTCACGTGATTGTCACGCAGGTGCAGCCATTATTTCGGGATAGTCATCACAACTGTGCTCCGACCAGGAAAAAATGACGAACTACACCAGACAATTGTGCGACCCTGGTCAGTGAACCATTGCAGGTGAATGGAGGCGGGTGTCTTTGCTATCTAAAGTCATTGGAAAACATTGCAATGGTGCAGGAGTCGACCTGTTTTATTGAGCAAGTTGCACAAATTTCTGCAGCAGTTCGTAATTATTTTCCTTCACTTTCATAAGAATCCCAGAAGGAGGAAGAAAAAAGAGTATCGTTAATTTTGGAACGCCTGTACGTTGCGACCACGTTCTTTTTCGGTGGCAGAAAACGTGGCGGGAACGTTCCTTGATGGTACGGTATATAGTCTCCATGATATATAGCACCACGAAATAACTCTAACTTGTATGCGTCTGCTATAGATAATGCTTCCTTGTCCTTTGTGAGCTATTCTCACTAACCGAATGCAAAAGTTCGCCTGCAAGGGGTATACATTTGCTAGATGTCACCTTGGCACATGCAAACTTCTGGCTTACTTTAAAGTTAAATATGGCATTTCTGACCAGAGCAGAAAAAACGTTAACCTCGTGGCGCAGTGCTTAGCGCATTCGACTCCCACCCAGGTGGACCGAGTTCGATTCCCCGTCGGGGCACGAAATTTACTGTGGCATAAATGGTGCATCCTACTTCGGCGAGACACAGTAAATGAGGTCGGAAAGAGAGACTTCGAGGCCAGTCTCTTAGTCCTTCGGATGGGATTTTAAGAAGGAGGTCCCGTGTGCAGTATCACACTGCGCACGTTAAAGAACACCTAGCTCCAAGTCCAAGACAGTGGCTTGGCAGGTTACACAACAGAGAAGCCACATCTCACAAGTCACACATCACTGCTCTGCAGAGCATGACTCTCTCCGGGAAAACCTGCGGGTTGGCGTGTATACGCCGTAAAACTGGTCCGAGTCGTTTCAGTTGAATGCAGAGCAGAATTGGGCTTCGATTATGGGGCATAGTTCTCCTTGCGAGCCCATGGTGTGTGCAACAAGGTAAAAGGTCGGACCACCAGCCGAGAGGCTATCAATCCATATGACTCCACGATGACGAACGTTTGTCATAATTTTTGTAAGCCCCCGGCTATCACCTGTGCTGCAAAGAAGAGTTTTCTATATGGAAGGACGAATATCGAGGGATTTGCTGATTTTTTGCCATGTCATTTTGATATGTTTGTTTAGCAGAAAGTAATTGTCCTGCAAACTCTTTGTGGCGAGGTTTCAATGAGGTTGAGAAAGCGAAAACGTGTTTCACTTCAACAAAACTTGCTAAAGACGCACTTCGACCCCTTATGGTTTAGTAATGAACTTATTATTCAGAAAAGAAAGTTGCACGTTTTGGTCAAAAGTCGAACATTATCGTTTAACAACAAAAAGCGTTCTGCTCCGGTTCCGAATGCCAGCAAGTTCAAGGACAATTTTCCGGCAAATTTATCCACGAAGTAATTTTCATATGCATCCAAAATCCACAAGGCAGAGCATTTCCCTTGAAATTTGACTGGAGTACTACGCATCAACGAGTTTTTAAATATGGTCAAACCAAGACCCGTACGGGTGCTACGGGAGGGTCCCAGTGGCATCAGTTTCACTTGATATTGATCAGCCCTCGTATATCCCAGTGGAGGTGGGAATGTTTGACTGACTATTGTGGGCTTCAACTTTGCTAGGTGTCTCATTGGAGGTTAGGATATTTGACTGGCCATTATGGGTTTGGAGGTGGGAATGTTTGACTGGCGATTGTGGACTTCAACTGTGCCTATAGTATCAAAATGGAGGTGGGAATGTTTGACTGGCGATTGTGGGTTTCAACTCTGCTAAGTATCCTAATGGAGGTGAGGATCTCTCACTGGTGATTGTGGGCTTCAACAGTGCAAATTATCCCTTTGGAGGTGGGGATGTTTGACTGGAGATTGTGAGCTCCAACTTTGCTTAGTATCCCAATGGAAGTGGGAATGGTTCACTGGCGATTGTTGGCTTCAATTTTGCTAAGTATCCCAAAGGAGGTGGGGATGCTTGACTGGCGATTGTGGACTTCAACGGTGCCGATAGTATCAAAATGGAGGTGGGAATGTTTGAATGGCGATTGCGGGCTTCAACTCTGCTAAGTATCCAAATGGAGGTGGGGATCTCTCACTTGTCATTGTGTGCTTCAACAGTGCAAATTATCCCTTTGGAGGTGGGGATGTTTGACTGGAGATTGTGAGCTCCAACTTTGCTAAGTATCCCAATGGAGGTGGGGATGTTCGACTGGAGATTGTGGGCTCCAACTTTGCTTAGTATCCCTATGGAGGTGGGAATGGTTCACTGGCGATTGTTGGCTTCAATTTTGCTAAGTATCCCAATGGAGGTGGGGATGCTTGACTGGCGATTGTGGACTTCAACGGTGCCTATAGTATCAAAATGGAGGTGGGAATGTTTGACTGGCGATTGTGGGCTTCAACTCTGCTAAGTATCCAAATGGAGGTGTGGATCTCTCACTGGTAATTGTGGGCTTCAACAGTGCAAATTATCCCTTTGGAGATGAGGATGTTTGACTGGAGATTGTGGGCATCAACTTTGCTCAGAATCCCAATGGAGGTGGGAATGGTTCACTGGCGATTGTTGGCTTCAATTTTGCGAAGTATCCCAATGGAGTTGGGGATGGTTGACTGGAGATTGTGGGCTCCAACTTTGCTTAGTATCCCTATGGAGGTGGGAATGGTTCACTGGCGATTGTTGGCTTCAATTTTGCTAAGTATCCCAATGGAGGTGGGGATGCTTGACTGGCGATTGTGGACTTATACGGTGCCTATAGTATCAAAATGGAGGTGGGAATATTTGACTGTCGATTGTGGGCTTCAATTCTGCTAAGTATCCAAATGGAGGTGGGGATTTCTTACTGGTGATTGTGGGCTTCAACAGTGCAAATTTTCCCTTTGGAGGTGGGGATGTTTGACTGGAGATTGTGGGCCCCAACATTGCTTCGTGTCCCAATGGAGGTGGGAATGGTTCACTGGCGATTGTTGGCTTCAATTTTGCTAAGTATCGCAATGGAGGTGGGAATGTTTGACTGGCGATTGTGGGCTTCAACTTTGCTAAGTATCCCATTGGAGGTGGGGATGTTTGACTGGCGATTGTGGATTTCAACGTTGCCTATAGTGTCAAAATGGAGGTGGGAATGTTTGACTGGCGATTGTGGGCTTCAACTTTGCTAAGTATCCCATTGGAGGTGGGGATGTTTGACTGGCGATTGTGGATTTCAACGTTGCCTATAGTATCAAAATGGAGGTGGGAATGTTTGACTGGCGATTGTGGGCATCAAATGAGCTTAGTATTCCTGTGGAGGTGGGGATGTTTGACTGGCGATTGTGAGCTTAAACTGTGCTAAGTATCCATGTGGAAATGGGGATGTTTGACTGGCGTTTGTGGGCTTCAACTGTGCAAAGTAGCCCTCTGTAAGTGGGGATGTTTGACTGGCGTTTGTGGACTTCAACTGTGCCAATTATCCCTGTGGATGTGGGTATGTTTCACTGGCGGTAAGTATGCTTTGGTGTTTCACATATCATACCGCACGGTAACGGACGACTGAATCTTCCCAATCGAACAACTTTCGAATGTTGGAAAACTGCAAAGGAGATGTTTAAATTCCTTTTCCTCATTAGATAAATATAGAGAGTGATCTGCTGTAATATCAGTAGGAGGACACCAGGCTGTAGGACGACACCTGGTAGAAGGCTGAGGATGAAACCAGGCTCCAAGTAGAGGTAGGGTGTGAATTGGTTTTGTCAGAATGCTCCAAATTAGAAATTGGTTGGTCACACCTAATGAAATGCCCCGCAAAAGAGAGAAAGTGGAACTGCGGTCGTCATGTGTTGTGTGATTCAGCATTGAGTTTCAGATTTGTTACAGCAAAGAGCAGAAAAATTAGCATGTCAGAATAATCATGCGTGAGAGGATAAAACGGACTTTTTCAAATAGTCCCAAAATTGAAGCAAAACCCACTTTCCAGCCATCACGATTGACGAAACCTGTCACCTCAAAAAAACCGGATTTTTTGTTTTTAACCACCCTGCACTGCTCGTGCATCTGCCCGGTTACAACAGACTGTCATGTCAGATCCCATGACTTTGGAAGCGTTGATTTTTACAGGTCTGGCCCTCGTTTTATGTTGAAGCCGAAAAAAGCCAGGGGCAGATGTACGGAAAAGCGAGAGTTGGCTCAGTTCCGCTACACAGTATCGACCTGTAACTGATTGAACCCGGAGCAGGAATAACCCGATAGTTTGAATCCAAGGAGACGTTTTTTAAAAAGTTTTAAGTTGAAAATGAATTTGTTCGTTGTAACGTTGGTCTGCTTGGCTTCCGTGATTGCAGCCGTAAGTTGTCATTAAAAAACGATTTACTTGGAGACATTGCGACCGTTCAGAACCGTTTTCTTGTATAAAATTAGAAAAACGATATTTGATTATATGGTTTTAGTTCAGAATACCATAGAAATCAAATCCGACGATTTCTTTGATTAAAATATGGTGCAGTTCAGTATACCAAAAATCAAATCCGACTATAAATATGGTTTCAGTTCAGAATACCAGAGATTAAAATCCGACGATTTCTTTGATGAAAATATGGTTGCAGGTCAGAATACCAGAAATCAAATCCGACTATAAATATGGTTGCAGTTCAGAATACCAGAGATTAAAATCCGACGATTTCTTTGATGAAAATATGGTTGCAGGTCAGAATAACAGAAATCAAATCCGACGATCGTCATCATCATCATTGCCATCCTGAGTTGACAGCCATGCGGCCGATGACTCGGCAAAGAGGGCCACGTTGCCCTTGCGTAAACACAAAAACCATTAATCACGTGACAAAACCGACCAATTTATTGCTTCGCAACAAGGTCACATAACTCCACTTTTCATTAATAGCTTTTAAACAGCGCTAGCTTTTAAACAGCTCAGCTAAAACGAACACACGATTTTCAACCGACAGAGCACTATTGCTGCTCTACGTAAGTTCTCTTAACAGCTACCTACTCATATTTATAGGACTAACTATTTTGTTTTTGTTTTTTTGTTTTTCTTTTTTTTAGCATGCAATAACAAAACGAAACGTATCGAACTGAAAAAGAAAATAGTGTTGCCCTGGAAAATGTTTAAAACGAAAGTCAACCAGGAAAGTGAGGGCAAAAATAGGCATTAATCTGAAAAATAACTTGATATTAAGCAAAAATAAACTATTCTGGAAAACAAAAAAGATAATGCTTTCTGTTGCAATGTAACAAAATATTTTGCATGCAAGAATAACACAAAAAGAGAGAGATGTCAAATGAAAAAAGAAGAAATCATGTTATCCTGAAGTCGATAAAATACAAAAACAAGACAAAAGTTAGACGATTTCTTTGATTAAAATATGGTTGCAGTTCAGAATATACCATAAATCAAATCCGACGATACTTTTCTTTTACAGGTTAGGTTAGGTTGCCTAATCAAACGTAACCTAACCTAACCTAACCTAACCTAACCTAACGTAACCTAACCTAACCTACAACCTGTTATCTATAATCGATAACCTAACCTAACGTAATCGAAACAAAAAGAGTTGGGAAGCGGTGGCAAACATGCCAAATAGCAAAAAGCGATGGCAAGGCAAAGATAAAAATGGTGGGACACAGACAGCAAAAAACATTGAAATGCTACAATCGGTGCGGCACCCGCAGAACCGTGAATGCACGCGAAACCAGAGGGGCTGTTGAAGGAAGACAATTCCAATCCCTTATTGTTCGAGGGAAGAACGAATTAATAAAGAACCTGTTGGATTTGCAAATTAGATCTTGACATGAAAGGCCATTATCAGTTTTGCGCTGGTTAGGTTTCAAGGAGTAAGAAGAAAGTAGGTTGGGTTATCGTAACTTAACCTATAACCTAACCAAAACAAGCACTCGTTTAAAAAATTTGATTCGTTTATTTTTGGGGTTACCCCCTTGTCAACGTTACAATTATTACAACAATCAGAGACAAAGGCAAAATTATATCCGAAAACAAACAAAAATAGATATGCAATCGCCAAGTATTTAGCAGCAGAAACCATGAAAAATAGCATAAAACCTGACATTGATTCAAGAGAAATAATCAGAGAGACGTTGTTGAAAAATAGGAATGCTTAAAGGGAGATTGAAGGTGGATGCCGGCAATTGATCCCACTCAGCTATAGTTCTAGGAAGAAAAGAAAATTTCCCAACGTCCTTTTCGATATTTAGCAACCTGATTTTATAATTATGGTCACGGCGAGAATAATAATGTGGCTGCTTCACATGGACCAACAACTCACCCCATCCACCAACATTGGATACTATCAAAAATAGTGCAAGCAACCTGGCCACTTTCCTGCGATTTGCCAAGGATGACCAACCAAGAGAGATCATCATTTGAGTGACACTACTCGTGCGCCCGTAATCCCCCATAACAAACCTCGCAGCACGGCGCTGGACTGCCTCCAAGATGTGACAATTTGTTGATAGGAATGGATGCCATGCACGGGATGCGTATTCCATTATTGGCAGAACGAGACTTTTGTAAGCAAGATCTCGGATTTTACGTGGGCATTTCTTGAAGTTCCGTTTTATAAAAAAAAGAAAGAGCAGAATTTGCCTTTGCTGCAATACGAGTCAGATCAGACTGCCATTTAAGCTTGCTGTCAAGAATAACACCGAGAGGTTATCTCAGAGCGTTTAGTCAGTGGGAGGCCACACAGGGAATATGGATAACTCAACTGGGATCGTTTTGTAGCAAAGGTAATAGAATTGCATTTCCCTACACTAACTTCCATGTTTGAATTGGTACACCATGTGGCGAACACATTAAGGTCCGCCTGCAAAGCCAAAAAATGTGAAATGCTATCAACCTTAGCATACATTAAACAATCACCCGCGAAAAACCTAACTTTACATTTCACAAGGTTAGGCAAATCGTTTATGTAGAGAACGAACAAATAGGGCCCGAGAATGCTTCCTTGCGGGACACCTGAAGTCACCGGGATAGTAGTTGACACGTGCCCATCGATCCTGACGGATTGAACCCCATATTTGTAAGGTATCCCCGAATCCAGGTTACAATTTTCGGATCAAGTTGCAGATTGGCCAATTTGTGGACAAGCAAATTGTGATCAACTTTATCAAAGGCTTTTGCCAGGTCAATAGCTATACCGCATCAACTTGGGATCCCGAAACCAGGACAAAGGAAACTTATCTTGCACGAAAGCTGCAAGCTGGGTCGTACACGAACAGCCAGGCCTAAACCCATGTTGAGCAGGAGAAAGCACTTTATGAGTTCAAGAAATTCCCGAATGTGTGCCGTTTTATAGAAATTCAAGAATTTTAGAACATGTGCTCAGGGGACTGAAAGGACGATAATTTGACGGGTCTGATTTTTACCCTTTTTAAAGACGGGAACTATAAGGGACCGCTTCCAAGCGGTTGGAATATCACCTGAGTCCAAACACGCGCGGAAAATTATCAACAGAAATTTGCTGAACACAGATGGCAATAGCTTTCATAATCGGGCTGTGATAAAATCCTCCCCTTCAGAAATTTTAGATTTCATCTTGTGAATGCGATTTATGATAGCAGTTCCAGAAATGATAGATGAAGATTCTAAACAGGGATTACAATCAATAACAAACGAAGGTGTGGAACACGAAGACTTATTAAACACTTTAGCAGATGTCGAATTGAGAAGATTTGCTTTACCAGCCGCATCAACTACTAATGAGGGAGGATCATCGTTATTATCAAACAATGATGGGACGACATTCCCATTGGATTTAATATTCTTATTAAATTTCCAAAACTTCTTGGAATTGACTTTACCTCCTTTATGAAAGGAGCTGAGGAAGCTTTCTATCGCTGAATGTTTTTGGGAAACATAGTCACGAAATGCTGCTTTGTAGTCAGCAGCACACTGGTCTGAACGACCCCTTCGGCGAAAGAGCTTTCTCAGTTTCTTTTTTGAATGACGGAGATCTTTTGTAAACCAGGGAGGTTTTACAGCCGAGAATATCTGCTTTTTTGGGACATATAGCTCCATGGATTCCCTAACAATATTTGAAAAGACAACCCATAGTTTATTAACAACGTAAGAATTTGGATGCACATTTGAGCGAAAAACGTCATATTTTGATCGAAGAAAATTAGACATAGCTATCAGGTCAGCTTGATCATACACAGTTTTACTTGTGCGTTCAACCTTGGGCTTAGAAAAGTTTAACTCCATCAAAACCAGCTTGTGATCTGAGATACCCTCTTCCACAGATGAATTGAGAACGATATCCGTAGGCCGCACGAGGGACACATCCAAAAGATTTTTGGATCTATAGTGTTAGCATTTGTGAATTGAAATAAGTTATATTTGGATGCAAACGAGAGAAAAAAACAAATGCTAATCTATAGAAACACTGGTCTTATAAAAACAAATACTGGTTTCTTAATTTTGTTCTATGTGCGATCCTGCGCCATATAATAAATACAAAAGCTCGTAAGCTCGTACACCCGCAGTTCCTTCGATCCTTAGTCAAGGGTTCTAGATTGTCCCCCATTAAAACCCGAGACAGGGGACAATACAGAACAGGAGTTCCGAATAATTGTCCCCAGTTCTAGATTGTCTGTTTTCATTCCCAAAAACGGTTTCACACCTATTAGCTCTGATCCTTATTGTCTCATCGAAGCCAATTCATGATGATGTGTGAAACGTTTTGTGATGTGATGTGTGAAAAATGATGTGTGAAACGTTTTTTGCAAATTGACACCATCATCTCCCATTATCATTATGCACAGGGCAGCCCAAAAGTCTTTGGCCACAGGAAAAATGCAAATTTGATATTTTTACACTATTTTGTGATATGAACTTTTTCTTGCCCCAACCACGTCAATTGACACTTTGTTTGGATACATGTGCACATTCAGGGATGCCCGAGGTCAATGGTCATGGAAAAGAATAAATTTGCTGTTTCATCGTATTTTGTGATTTGTGACTTTTTCGAGCTCCCACCACAGATGTCATCATTTTATCTGGTGCTAAAATGTCCGATTGAAGCCTTGACATCCATGGAAAAAGTTTCCGATCGCAACATGTTATAAAAACGGTAAAATTACATTTTTCCTATGTCCAAAGATTTTAGAGATATCCTGTATATGTGCGATTCATTTTGCAATTTGTTGCGAGAAAAATGAGATAACGCCAGACAGTTTAAGTTGCATGCACTCTCACTTTTCCAGGGTACAAAAGGGCAACCACTTGTCAAGTTTGAAACCAGCCCATCGGAGATACAGCCAGGTGTTCATCATCTCGAAGAGAGGGTAAATGAGGAAACTCAATACGACAGGAAAGAGATGGCCAGTGTTTTTGACCTGATTACCAGCTTTCTTAGCGGCCTTATTAAAAGCCTTGTCGGCATTTTCGGCGAATGAAAGGAGGAGAGGTTAGGGGAATCTCCGACACGCTGATAGCATTTCCTGTTTATTTATTAATTAATTAATTAATTAATTTATTAATTTATTTATTTATTTATTTATTAATCAAAATTACAACAACAAAGGCAACTGGTTGTTGTGAACACAAAAAAGCAGCAGTCAAGAGATTAAAAAACGATTCAAAAGAATTAAAAACCGCAAAAATTTAAATACGATGCCGGTGCGACAGGCTATATGGGGAAACCAGCTGACTGAGGAAGGATAAGTTACACGGGCACAACAACGGATGTCCTCTGAATGGCATCCTGTATGATTGGCGAGTTTAGCGGGAGACTGTTCCAATCACCTATTACCTGAGGAAAAAAAGAATTTAGATAAACATTACGCTCAGCAAGTGGAACAATGAAACTTGAACCATTATCGGTTCGCCGTTGAATTTAATTTATGGAGTAACATGAGGGCATGGGAAAATCAACTTTTCCAACCAAAATGTCGCGAAAAAATTAAGGCAATGCGCACGACGCCTGCTAGCCAAGGTTGGGAGATCCAGGTTGGAAAGAATAGTTGAAACGCCGGTAAACCGATCATAAGTATGCAAGTTATAACTCTGACTGCCCGACGCTGAACAGACTCAATTGCCTGTGTAATTTTAGTGGGATTCCACGCAGCAGAGGCATATTACAGTATCGGCAAAACCATGGTGCCTGCTTTTCTGCTGATCTTCGACAGCATCTTGGTTTGATCATATTGCCCTATTTTGGGTTCACCAATTAGGTTTATTCTGGGTTTACTGACTTCCGAGTATTGATTAGGAAGGGCCCGCTCCGAAATTGTGTCGAATTATGGAGAATATGCACTTCGGACTTTGAAGATTTAAGGGCTTACTCTTGTGAGGTAAATCATAGCAGACTCATATCCTTTAGATAAGGCAATTCTTGTGTCTGAGAGGTATCATTTTTCATAAGTTGAGGGAAACGTGTTATTTTAAAAAGTTTATGACTCAACAGATGCGGTGCTATATTTAAAATTACAATATACTTGTAGGCCTACAGGCTATCGTAAATGCACCAGCAAAACCACAACCTGTTGTTCAGGAAGCCATTCCGCGTCTAAAATATGGAATAACATTTTTTCCTTTGAGGTTAAGTTTGGAAGTTGGGGATTTTAAAAGTTCGTGGTATAGTATCGGCGGGATGAAAAACTCATGCATGCATATTTCCAATTTAACTGTTGCCTCTGAAGCCTTTTTTCTTGATTTTTGCTCTCATGCAGGCGATAGAAATTAAAGCGCCAGATTTCAACAGAGCTTTCTGGAGCAGTCAGATTTTGACATCGGTTATAAAAGAGGATCTTTAATTTAGTTTCTGTAGGATGGAGTTTTTGCTAAAATCAATGTAATTATTTTACATGTGAGAACAATAATTTCGCTACCAGTTTACACTGTTAAAATATTGTTAATCCGCGGCGAAACCTGACTCTTTGCCATTTCTTGTTTTTTTTGTCGGTATTTCTTGTTGCGGCTGTTCCACTATAGATGACTTTTGCAACGTTTTGACTATGTTTTGCAAACTGATCAACAGAGAATGCAATGGCATCGAACTGGCGTTCTTTATGAAGAAAGCCGACATTTTGTCTCGATGTTAGCTGGAATTCAAAGTGGGAAATCATTGAGGCTTTCGCCTCCCCGGTCTTTCTTTTCTCCTGGAGAATAGTGTGGCAATTGCCCGAAGATTGACTCAATTTTCCGAAACCGGACGCCGGTTGTCGTTTGTGAAGGCATAATTCGGCGTCGTTCGGAAACGTGTTTTTAAACGTGTTGCTTGATAATCTATGTAAATGTCAATCATTGCATTTGCAGACTTTTCCAAGAAGATGATTATTTTTATCATTATTATCATTATTATTTTTTTTATTATTATTCAAAAACAGTGAACAAATGGCTTGGCACTGTATCATACACAACATGAGAACACAACAAGATTACGCAAGCATATAGTCAATTCGATGTTAAAAAAAGAATGCATGCCGAACATATCAAGGCTGAGGTTTCGTCCGCAGCAGCAGTGGCTGGACTCATCAGTTGATGACCACTGCTGCCTCACCAATACCTCAGCCAAAACAAGCACAAAGAACTTATCAACAATCCACGGGTATGCTGCAACACGGAGAGGAACCCCTCTCACAAGCAACGCCGCTGCAACTCAACCAACAGGTCGGCTGCTACTTGAGCCTATGTAGCAAGGCAGATGACGAAGATGGAAAAAAGCGGACTACCGCCATACACTGTTAAAAAAGCTTGTCCGTTAATTTACAGAAAGTCTGGCATCCTATGGTTTCCAGACCGTCTGTAAATTTACAGACTTTCTGTTTTAACCCAAAAACGGACCTCTGTGATTTTACAGATTTTCTGTCATTCTACAGAAATTTCTGTAAATTCACAGATTACATGTATTTGTTCATTTACGGAATTGTCAGTCATTAAACAGAACGTTCTGTAAATTCACAGATAACATGTATTTGTTCATTTACGGAATTGTCTGTCATTAAACAGAAATGTCTGTAAATTCACAGATTCCATGTATCTGTTCATTTACAGGCATTTCTGTTTCAATGCTAACATTTCTGTAAAAATACAGGGACATGTTTTTGAGTAAAGACGAAAACTCTGTAAATTTACTGACGGTCTGGAAACCATAGGATGCCAGACTTTCTGTCAATTTACGGACAAGTTTGGAAGGTAAAGTCTTCCTTGTGGCGGGATGTCAAAGCTACGACTGTTTCGGCCAGACTTGGTCAAAAAGCTGAAATTCGCCCAATCGACTGTTGAAGGGAAGAAAAATGTGGTCAAAAAATTTCTGCCACAAAACTGGCGGAAAAACCGCGGAAATGACGGCGAACGGGTGTGACAAAAACGCTGAACCTGCTTGTACTGTTTGTCTTGCTTGTCCTGCTGGAAACCTGCTTGTCCTGCTGGTAAAGGTCAAATGGGTTAGGTTATTGTTAGATTAGGTTATCCTAACGTAAAATAACCTCACCTAACCTTAACCTAACCTAACCTGGGCATTACCAGCAGGACAAAAGCAAGACAAGCAGGACAAGCAGGTTCAGCGTTTTAGTCACTTCCACGGCGAACCAGCGAAAATCCCGCAACCCGCGGAAGTAAAAATTGTCCCGCGAGGAACCTCAAAAACCAGCGAACTCTTGCGGGAAAACCCGCGATCTGTCAACACTGGACGGGGAATCGAAATCGGTCCACCTGGGTGGGAGTCGAGTGCGCGAACAACTGCGCTGCGCTGCGAGGTTCGGACGATCTGAGCGCAAAAGTCTCGTCACTCACCACCAGACCTCCGAGAGGCCATGGGGGTTTGTCCAGTTTTTTTTCGTCGTGAAACTCGAAAGCGAATTTCCTTCCACAAGTCAAACTTGAGCCAAATTGTTCCTGTGAATGTCGCGAAGAAAAAAAAAGAAGCAGTGTCCGCTTCAAACTTCTCGACAGCAGTGGCGCAAGAAACGACGCAAATGAAGCCAAAAGTCACACTTTTTCAAAACACGAAAAAATCAAATTTCTTCAATTTTTCAGACTCCTCGCACGGGCGAAGGCAATTTGAACTTGCACAGTTGAATGGCAATCAGAAAGAAATCAGCAATGGACGTTGAAAAGATGTTCGCAATTGATGGTGTGTGGGTGTTCTTCGAGCGCCAAAAACAAAAAGTCAAAGGAGGAAAGGAACGCTTGAGGCTGAACAACGAATGCGAAAGGAACAAGCAACGCGCGCAACCAAACACCCCGCCAAAACACCACACTTCGGCCATTCCTGATGCGAATGCATGCAATTGCCGCACGGACAAAACGGTCGCCCGCGATCACTCCATTCCATGCTGCGGGAGTGCGGCAAGCAGAGAGCATGAGAAAAAGAGAGAGCAGCAACTGTTCTGCATCCCCAACCAATGCACCGTCCACAGCATGCCAAAAAGACAAACATGGGTGCGGGGTGGCTTCGTGGCTGCTGTGGCTGTGTGGCTGCTGGCGATGGGTTGAGGATGGGGACTGCGAAGAATTCGAGAGAAATCTGTCATTTTACAGAGACAACGAGAATGAAAGCGGCGAAATCTCGGGACAAAATCTGTCAAATTACAGAAACTGTCCGTTGCAGAGTGAAAACACAAGAGTTTCTGTGAAGAAACCGAATGTTCTGTTTCTGGGGTCTGTGAAAACACAGAGACTTTTTACAGTGTAGACTGGTGTTGCAATGCATGCCGAACACATCAAGGCTGAGGTTTCGTCCGCAGCAGCAGTGGCTGGACTCATCAGTTGATGACCACTGCTGCCTGACCAATAGCTCAGCCAAAACAAGCACAAAGAACTTATCAACAATCCACGGGTATGCAGCAACACGGAGAGGAACCCCTCTCAGAAGCAACGCCGCTGCAACCCAACCAACAGGTCGGCTGCTACTTGAGCCTATGTAGCAAGGCAGATGACGAAGATGGAAAAAAGCGGACTACCGCCATAGACTGGTGTTGCAATGCATGCCGAACACATCAAGGCTGAGGTTTCGTCCGCAGCAGCAGTGGCTGGACTCATCAGTTGATGACCACTGCTGCCTCACCATTAGCTCAGCCAAAACAAGCACAAAGAACTTATCAACAATCCACGGGTATGCAGCAACACGGAGAGGAACTCCTCTCACAAGCAACGCCGCTGCAACCCAACCAACAGGTCGGCTGCTACTTGAGCCTATGTAGCAAGGCAGATGATGAAGATGGAAAAAAGCGGACTACCGCCATAGACTGGTGTTGCAATGCATGCCGAACACATCAAGGCTGAGGTTTCCCGTAAGAAGGCTAAAATGACCCTTGATCTTATCCACAGAAACATGCGATATGCATCCAGAGAAGCTCAAGTTAAGGCGTATGTATCCCTTGTTCTGCCTGTAATTGAGTATGCCAGTGCGGTTTGGGACCCAACCTGCCAGGAAGATGTTTCCAATGTTGAAATGGTTCAGAGAAGAGCAGCCCGTATGGTTTCCAACTATTTCACCAGAGACATCAGTGTATCCGGTTTATTGAGGGATCTTGGCTTGTCATCTCTGGCAAGTAGGCGCAAAGAGCACAGTCTCCAGCTTTTCTGCGAAAGTATAACTCACTCTTTCGATTTTAGTATGCCTTCTTCCTTCCCATCAAACCCTTCCAACGCAGAACTGACAACGGCCTTGCTATGCAAATCCCCTTTTGCCGAACAAAACGTAATTTCAACTCATTCTTCCCCCGAACAGCCAGAGATTGGAATATTCTCATCCACTCATCCCCATTTATCTCACGATCCATGGCATCCCTGGGCGCCGCACCTGGTGTGCTTTGACTTTTTTTTCACTGCAATCGAGTTTTGGCTTGTGTCTTCGTGTGAATGTGTCTTTCTACCAAATCGACATGATCTGTCACCACAGCAATTCGTGGAAGTATTGCTTTTTAATAATAAAAATAAATAATAAACTTGTGTTTGTTTAAATTTTTGTAAAAGCCATTTTTCGCTATGGTTTTGCAGGGCATTAACGAAACCCTGTCTTTTGGAATTTTAATAATAAATAGCCCACCGTTCGGTTAAGAATAAGCTTTAGAAATTACGCGGGTCCTTCTACTTACATAACATGATACTTCCAAGATACGAGAATTAATATCTTTTATTTTTTGTTACAGATTCTGAAAGAGAATGTGAATAAGAATAAGAACAAACACAAATATTCAACAAGGCGACATTTCCCCTTCGTTTATAGACATCGTGGCTTTGCAACTAGGGCATTGGATATTTCATTAATTGTTTTATTCCCTTTTGTTAGAGATTCTGAAAAAATGTGTATACGAATAAACAAATATTCAACAAGACTACATTTTCCCTTACTTTATAGACTGCTTTGAAACTAAGGCATTGGATATTTCATTAATTGTTTTATTCCTTTTTGTTAGAGATTCTGAAAAAAATGTGTATACGAACTAACAAATGTTCAACAAGACGACGTTTTCCCTTAGTTTATGGACTGCTTTGCAACTCGGGCATTGGATATTTCATTTGTTTTTATTCCTTTTTTAGAGATTCTGAAAAAAATGTGAACTAACAAATGTTCAACAAGACGACGTTTTCTCTTACTTTATAGACATCGTGGCTTTGCAACTAGGGCATTGAATATTTTATTTGTTTTATTCCTTTTCTTTAGAGATTCTGAAAAAATTGTATAAGAACTAACAAATGTTCAACAAGACGACAATTTCCCTTAGTTTATAGACATCGTGGCTTTGCAACTAGGGTATTGAATATTTTATTTGTTTTATTCCTTTTCTTTAGAGATTCTGAAAAAATTGTATAAGAACGAACAAATGTTCAACAAGACGACAATTTCCCTCAGTTTATAGACATCGTGGCTTTGCTACTAGGGCATTGAATATTTTATTTGTTTTATTCCTTTTCTTTAGAGATTCTGAAAAAATTGTATGAGAACTAACAAATGTTCAACAAGACGACAATTTCCCTTAGTTTATAGACATCGTGGCTTTGCTACTAGGGCATTGAATATTTTATTTGTTTTATTCCTTTTCTTTAGAGATTCTGAAAAAATTGTATAAGAACTAACAAATGTTCAACAAGACGACAATTTCCCTTAGTTTATAGACATCGTGGCTTTGCTACTAGAGCCTTGGATATTTTATTGTTTTTTTTTTGTTAAAATTCTGAAAGGGAATGTGTATAAGAACAAAAAAGTGTTCAAAAAGATGGCGTTTTCTCTTATTTATACACATCGTGGGTTTGCACTAAGTGGCCTTGGATATTTTATTTTCTTATTCTTTTTTGTTACAGATTCTGAAATAGAATGTGAATAGGAACAAACAATCAGAGCTACCCGAATTGGAATAAACCACTACAACACACGGAAAGAGCTATCGCACAGACCACTTCAACACACGGGCAGAGCAACCGGAGCTGCACAGACCACTGAAACTGGAAATTATTTTAGTATAAGATCTACTGTGTTTGTTTATATTCGTACACTGTTGACGACGTGCACATTATAGTGTCGAAGGTGTTTCCATGCTGAAAGAAATCCAATGCGATATCCCAAATAGAAGAGCAGCTCCACAATGCTGACGTGGCTGAATCCAAGGAACAGAGCAAGCACTCCACCAGAATGTGCTAAATTAGAAATTGGGTAAAACGTTAGAAACAGCTGATACATTGCAACAACCTTCCGGGGGGCGTGAATTGCTGTTTCTTTGAGTTTCATAAATGATAAATTCAGTGAATTATTTTTATTTGTTGGGAAAAAAATTAGGGTATATTATAGCTCAGCTTTTGGTTACACCCAAACCCTGATTTTCACTCATTGTTTCCAATTTCGTATTTTTGCTAATCTGTATCTAGACTTTGTGGTTGAGTGATCTAAAAGCAATTTTTTTAGTTTTCCATTGTTTGTCACATTTTGCGATTTGATGTGTCTTAGCATTTGATTAGATGACAATAAGAAAAAAAATGCAACCTACGCTTATTTCTTTTTGCTTGCATGTCAACATTAAGGTTGACCACCCATTTCTTGATATCCGCAGATATGGCCCGAAATATGTCATCGAAGATCGAATTTTCCACATTATACCCGTAGCTGCAATGTAAATGCAACAAAAAATTGACTATTTAAAGTCCGTCCAAACAAAGAAGGCATCGCGCCGAAAAGTGAACAGAGCGGGTGGAGGACGGGTAAAAGCAGGGCTGTATAAACATTGCAGCAAAGCCAATGCGTTTGCATTTTCGGCGGTTCTGCACTTTCATCAGATTTTCATCGCTTCCATTATTTGCATGAACTTGAATTCTCGATGTTCTGGTTCGGCAAAGTCCTGCATCGGTTCACAAATTTTCCGTGTGTGACTTTGGAAAACGTTAAAAAGTTTCGTTGTTTGACGGCTCCGATTTGTTCATTTTGACTTGTCGGCGGAGTTTGCCAAACAGACCGCAGAATTGGGGGTCGCTTGGCGGAATTTGCCTTCAGCGTTTTGAAGTTTATCCACAAGTCGGAACGTTTTGAAATTTGTCCTTAACAGTTTATCTGTCGTTCAAAATGAATTGTTCATGCCTTGGAAATTTTTGTGGCCAAAGGACCAGCCTGAACCCAAAAAAAATCTCGAAAGGATTTTTCAGACAAAGATTTCAAAATGCTGATTAAAAAGCTGTGCAGTCACAAATTGTGCACCTTTGGCCGAAAAACAACTGTTGGGGTGTGCTGCTCAAAAACAAGCGTTGTGTTCTTGGCAATGTGTAACCTATTGCGCTTTGGAGAATGCGTTTTGAATGCAAAATGAAATTGAAATTTTTTTGGGCACACCAAGAATCGAACCCGGGACCTTTCGCTTTAAAGCACTGTCACGTAACCACTCGGCCACGACAGACGCTCCGCGAAATCCGTACCAAAATGCCGCATATATATTACGTAGGCATGGTAAAAAAGAGATTCACGTACTTGAATTTGCACATACCTGCATTGAATTTTGGCGCGGTGCCTTCTTTGTTTGGACGGACTTTAAATGTGAACAAGCAGAAGAGAAGGACGAATAATAATGTTATTGTGCAGACAAGAAGCAATTATGTATTCATACATCGTTGCCCTTACCACAAATGGATAATGTCCCCATAAATGGGCATTTGTATTGTTGAATTGTTAGCACAATGCTTTTCACATGAGTGAATTTGTGACAAGAACAACCATGGAACCCACATTATTGATAAATTATTGTTTCTGTGAATGTAAGATCACATGTTTCTTACTTGTTACAGGATTTTAACTTGATAAAAGTAGAAGCGAATCGTTAAAAATAATTCAATAAAGTAAAATTTCGGGAAGCGGATTCACAAACCCAAACCCAAACCGACGAGTGAGATTAGTGCTCTTTGAAACGCTTCTCATTCGGTCCTCGGAGCGAAAACTTTAAATTGTTCTGGCCAACAGTAGTCAGATTAGATCATTCCCGATCTAATCCGACTTAAACTAACCAGAACTTGAGTACGTAGTATAGACTTGAGTACATATAGTATATGAGTACATAGAACATTCATAGTGTATATTTAAAATGAATAGCGTGACCTATGTATACTGCTGCGAGCCGAACAACCCCGTTTTCTCGCTAGGCGACGCCGAATGATACCTGCATTGTCACTATTCACTTTAGTTACTTGAGGATTGCGAATACGTTTAATTGTCCCGGAGCAAAAATCTTTTTTTTCTCTGCGGACTGGATAGACTGTTGGAAAACACGCGGAAAGGGACAGGAGGACATCGGTCACTTCTCCATCCTCCCAAGGAGCATCCATGAATGGAACGCCACGCCTTCACAGGTCGTCAATGCGTTAGAACACATTGAACCTGCGCAATATAGATCCTGGTTTTTTGAAACCCTCTGCTCATAATTCACTACCCGGTAAAGCCTGATCTAAATTGGATGCAATCATTCTATTCAGATGATATGCCTTTCGGAATATTTATTTGAACGTTTCCCTCTTCTATGGCTAACATACTTCTTGTTCAGACCTCTCCCTTCGTCTTGTGCCTCAAAACATGTTGATATAATCTTTCCTCAATTCGTCTTGAACTTTTGACATTAAAATCTTCCATAACTCCTCCAGTTTCAATTTTTCCTTTTCCAAGTTCTGTTTGGTTTTGTTTCAGGAAAATTTGCTCTGTCAAATCTAAATTCTGTTTTTATTTTATTACAGCGTAACAGAAATCTTTATCTTCTTTTTGTTCCAGGATAAGTTTCATTTAGCTTTTTGTTTGTTCCTCATGAGTTTTCGTATTTGCCCCGTGCCAACTTGGTTTTTTCTTTTGTTTCAGGTTATTGTTTTCCCTTCTATTTCCAGGTTAACTTTTGTCTTGTTTTTTACTTTTATCTTCCTCAGGATAGCATTAGTTCTTCTCTTTTCATTTGACATCTCTCTCTTTTTGTGTTATCTTGCATGCAAAATATTTTGTTACATTGCAACAGAAATCATTATCTTTTTTTTCCAGAATATTTTTAAAAAATTGTTTATTTTTGCTAAAGATGAAGTTATTTTTCAGATTAATGCCTATTTTGCTCTCACTTTCCAGGATTGACTTTCGTTTTAAACATTTTTCAGGATAACACTTTTCCCTTTTCAGTTCGATACGTTTCTTTTTGTTATTGCATGCTTAAAAATAGTTAGCCCTTTTAGAGTAGGTAGCTGTTAAGAGAACTTATCGTAGAGCAGCAAGTGCTCTGCCGGTTGAAAATCGTGTGTTCGTTTGAGCTGAGCTCAGTGGTGCTGTTTAAATGCTATTATTAAAAAGTGGAGTTATATGACCTTGTTGCGAAGCCAATAAATTGGTCTGTTTTGTCACACGATTACTGGTTTTTGTGTTTACGCAAGGGCAACGTGGCCCTCTTTGCCGAGTCATCGGCCGCATGGCTGTCAACTCAGGATGGCAATGATGATGATGATGATGATGGTGACGAAATGTTTAATGGGAAAAACACATGTATGGGCACAACAATTACGCGGCCACTATTCACACAACAGAGGCAACAAGAGACAAGTTTAGTTAGAGATTCCACTTTAGTTCCACGATTTCAATCTTACACTTGAAACACGATTTATCTAAATTTCCTTAGTTTGATGCCTTTATGTTTCAGCCTGTAAAGTCGCCGTTTTCGTCGGCTGGTCCTGCACACTGAAGTGTGTGCAATTTTTACAACCTTTTCCAAGACTAACAAAAAAAGAGAAAGCGCCATTCCTGTGCAAAAGAGGGCATGAGCAGCTTCTAATTTCTGTAACTGTAGCGGTCCTCTCCGAACATTGTGTTGAATCATATATTGCAGTCTCTTCACGTTTCCAGAAATGTTCTCTGATTCATATGCAATCCACTTCTGAAAGAGTCCTGATGTCAGTAATCTAGACGTGATGCGGTCAAGTTCAGGGCCGTACACATAACCTTTGCGATAGATCAACGCCATCCCATGGGGAAATATTTCTTCGGTTGAACGATGAAAAAGGCTACCTTTCGAGTCGGTATACCAGATTGAATAAAGAAAGTTGTCAATGATAGCTTTGTAGGTTATGCAGGCGAATTCGTCGGCTACCGCGCGGTCGAAACAGTCTGACATGTTCAAACCGTAATCTATCATTTTCAAATTTAGCTTCTTGATCATTGCGCTTTCTGACTGATTAAACTGTTCCGCGGCGATAGACTCCATATGAAGCAAACCCCAGCTATACCCAGGAATACTCAGCAGATCCTCAAAGGTATCCGGTGAAGAATGATGTGGTTGATGCAGCGAATAGTAAAACACTAAGGACCTGTAAGAGCTTATAAGCACGATTGCGGTCATAAGCCATGTTGCGGATATGAGAGCCGATGCCGGATTGGTGGATAAAAAGAGGCGCTGTGGTTGTTGCTGTGATAAGACAACGGTACAAATAGTACTTAAGCGCTTCAAGTACATCTTTGTGTAGTCTTGCCAACTATAGATATTGTGTTCCTTTGCTACTGGATTTCTCCTTTCAATGATCTGTACAAAAGCAGATACAAGCGCTGATATCAACAAGCAGATCCAAACTGTTTTTTCAAAACAGGCGGTGAGGACACTCCATGGTGATAGTGGATCTGGTCTACTAGTGACAAATCCAACTGAGATTGCACTTAGTGAATGTGAGAACTTGACGACCCGTGGACGAGACCCTGCGTGAGCAATGTCAATTGCGACGTCGTAGGTTCCCCGTGCGACGTCACCAATTAACCCGCTGAACGTACCGTCGCTTCGCAGATGGCCGTAATCGATTCTATCCTTTGTGGACATCAAGAGTTTGAATTCCATTTTGTCGGCAATTGTCAGGAGGGCTTTCAGGTGTGGTCCATCAACTGGAATTAAGCTAACATTCGACGTCCTATCTATTCCAGCTATCAGGGTTATATTCGGCACGAAAGCTCTCATGTCGTCTCCACATGCCTTGTTGAAGAAGCCGGACGGAAATAACTCTGTCTTGTTGTGGAACCACTTCACTGACGATGTTCCGTTGATAAGAGCGACGCTCGTGAACGTTCCGCTGGAGCGGAGTGATAAACACCTTGTGCTTCTTGTTTCTTGTGGCGTTAACAACGTCGATAATTTGTCCTTTTCCCATGCTAGAAATGTCGAAAATATAACGGTGTTCCGGATCACAAAACGCCAGACATTGAGATCCTTGAGGAAAGCTTGCATGAATCACGTGAAGGATTTGGTGTAATGGAGTGTTGAGGAATGGGTTTCCGGATTCGGAGTCGGTCAATCGGTATTTATCGAAGAAGCTGATATTCGCGGCTGGCATCACTATGACTAACGATACCATCAAGAACTGACATAGTTTAGCAAATTCACAAGCCAGATCAGAACTTGTAGTACTCAAGACAACGTGTGTGTTACCCTTCTTCGAACTCTCATGATACGACCAGCATGCTGAAATGAGTGCACTGTAAACAGACTGTCATAGTTGATGACTTTCCAAGGGATGTGAAAGTCTAATTTTCATTGTGCACGTTGCTTGAAATTTTGTAGACTGGTACTTCCTTTAGTTCGGCATTACAGTTAACTATGTTGTGAAAACTCTGTCTTGCCGTCGGTGTAACAAACGACGAATGCAACTCTATCTTGCCGTGAGTGTAACAAAACACGACTGCAACTCTATCTTGCCGTGAGTTATAGAAACCACGAATGTTTGTTGTGTTCAATTCTTCGAGCTGCGATTTATTTGAAACTGGCATATCGTCAGCAGTCAGATTGTTTCCAGATGTGAAGGAACACGGCAGGAGTTTTGTGGGGAAGTCCTGAGTCAGCGGCGTGCAAAATTTCAAAGGCCCTTGTGGGCTGTATTGTGTTGGCATGTTGAATATTTTCTGTTATCAGCGATCAAATTACTAAAGAAAGAGTCGAAATTGGGCACAGTGAAAAGTAATTGGCAAGCATTTAAACATTTCTGCATGCGATTCTGCTGTTGATATCCGTAGCGTAGTCATACATCACCTGGGAAATCAACCACTGCATTGGTGAAATTATTCTGATTATGGCAATAAAGCATGTTTGGGAAATATTCAGTCGCTATTCCAATCTCATATAAAGTCATTATTTATTCTTGCTGCACCATATGTATTCAATCGAAAGTTTTTGTTGGCGTGATCCGCTCTCTATACCGAAATTGGGGTATATTTATATTGTATATTTGTATATTTATATTGTTTCTTTCAACCAAATTATGTAAAAATATGCATAGTATTTCTCTCTGCTCCCTTATTTCCAAAAATATGTAGATACAGGGTAGCCCAAGAAAAATGTAATTTTGATGTTTTTATCATATTTTGTGATCTCAAACGTTTCTAGTACTAACCATAGATGTGTAGACTTCAATGGGAAATTTTAGCGCCGAATAAAGTGAGGACAACCGTGGTGGGAGCCAGATGTCACAAATCACAAAAAGATGACAAAAACACTAAATTTAATGTATTGCCATGGCCAAAGACTTTGTGCATCCCTGGATGTGCACATGTTGTTCCGATTAAAGTGTTCAGAGATGTGGTTAGAGCTATAAAAAGTTTCAGATCAAAAATTATGGGAAAACAGCAAATTTACATTTTTCCTATGGCCAAAGACTTTTGGCCTTCCTGTATTTTTAAATTTCGTCTCACAACAAAAATCACCTTTACCTCTCTTGGAACAGACAGGAAGATAAAACTTATCCCAAAAGAAAACAAAAAATATCAGACCTAAAAAAAATACGACAAATATTTTCCACTGAAAACTGTATTCATTGTTTCGTGTTTTTTCATATTTTTATTAAATAATTGTTTTGCTAGAGATTGTTAAATTTTAGCTGGGAAAAAGAGTTATACTTTACTTTAACATATTTTCTTCGATTTGTGTTTAGGGCATGCAGAAAAGTATAAAAAGGAGCTTTGATCCCACTTTCATGCAAGAATGATCAGTTGCCATCTTTCGAAAATAATTTCAAGATCCAAGGGACATGAGTCCAAGGTACATGAGATCCAAGGGACATTTGATCCAAGGGACATGAGATCCAAGGGACATGAGTCAATTTTTAATGTCAGTTATTTTACGAGTAATAAGTTATTTTAATAATATTTTCAATTATTTTTGTAGAATATTTTTTTTAAATATAAAAATATAAATTTTCATTTTAACATATTTTTTCATTTATTTTTTGTAATCCATGGTTGTTCAAACGCATGTGTGTAAAATGTGTTCGTTTACACGGCAAACTAAAAATCCAAATATACATACACAATTCATGCTCGCAAGTAAACAAAATAGTTCGGATGGCTGTTTATGCTTATCTATCAAACATTTAATTTAAAGTTTACAGTGCACAATATTTCTACGTACAAGATCCTACGGCGAAGAATCTTCAATTGATGTTTCGGAATATTTTTTGTTCGACAAAAGGCAGGGGTTGCAACCGGTGGCCTTGGATAGTTTATTGTTTTTTATTTGTTTTGTTACAGATTCTGAAAGAGAATGTAAATAACAACAAAGAAATGTTCAACAGACGACGTTTTCTCTTAGTTTATACACATCGTGAGTTTGCAACTAGTGACCTTGGATATTTAAAGTTGTTATTCTCTTTGTTACATATTCTGAAATAGAATGTGAATAAGAACAAACAAGTGTTCAGCAAGACGACGTTTTCTCTTAGTTTTTTACACATCGTGAGTTTGCACCTAGTGGCTTTGGATATTTTATTGTTTTTATTCTCTTTGTTACAGATTTTGAAATAGAAAGTATATAAGAACAAACAAGTGTTCAGCAAGACGACGGTTTTTATTAGTTTTTTACACATCGTGAGTTCGCAACTAGTGGCCTTGGATATTTTATTTTTTTTATTCTCTTTGTTACAGATTCTGAAATAGAATGTGAATAAGAACAAACAAGTGTTCAGCAAGGAGACGTCTTCGATTAGTTTTTTACACATTGTGAGTTTGCAACTAGTTGCCTTGGATATTTTTTTTTATTCTCTTTGTTACAGATTCTGAAATAGAATGTGAATATGAACAAACAAGTGTTCAGCAAGACGACGTTTTCAAGAAGTTTTTACACATCGTGAGTTTGCAACCAGTGGCCTTGGATATTTTATTTTGTTTATTCTCTTTGTTACAGATTCTGAAATAGAATGTGAATAAGAACAAACAAGTGTTCAGCAAGGAGACGTCTTCTATTAGTTTTTTACACATCGTGAGTTTGCAACTAGTTGCCTTGGATATTTTTTTTATTCTCTTTGTTGCAGATTCTGAAATAGAATGTGAATAAGAACAAACAAGTGTTCAGCAAGACGACGTTTTCTGTTAGTTTTTTACACATCGTGAGTTTGCAACTAGTGGCCTTGGATATTTTTTTTTTATTCTCTTTGTTACAGATTCTGAAATAGAATGTGAATAAGAACAAACAAGTGTTCAGCAAGACGACGTTTTCTATTAGTTTTTTCCACATCGTGAGTTTCAAACTAGTGGCCTTGGATATTTTATTTTTTTTATTCTCTTGTTACAGATAATGAAAGAGAAAGTGAATAAGAACAAAAAAGTGTTCAGCAAGACGACGTTTTCTGTTAGTTTTTTACACATCGTGAGTTTGCAACTAGTGGCCTTGGATATTTTATTTTTATTCTCTTTGTTACAGATTCTGAAATAGAATGTGAATAATAACAAAAAAATGTTCAGCAAGACGACGTTTTCTGTTAGTTTTTTTACACATCTTGAGTTTGTTACTGGTGGACTTGGATATTTTTTTTATCCTCTTCGTTACAGATTCGCTGAAAGAGAATGTGAATAAGAACGAACAAACAGAGCTACCAGACCTGAAATATACCACTGCGACACACGGTCAGAGCTACCCAAGCTGCAATAGACCACTGCAACACACGGGAAGAGCCATCACACAGACCATTGCAACATACGTGCAGAGCCACCGGAGGTGCACAGGCAACTGAATCTGCAATTTTTTCGTATAAGATGAACTGTGTTTGTTGATACACTGTTGACGACGTGGTCATTAGTGTCGAAAGTGTCTCCACGCTGAAAGAAATCCAATGCGATATCCGAAATAGAAGAGCAGCTCCACGATGCTAACCAGGCTGAATCCAAGGAACAGACAAAGCACTCCACCAGAATGTGCTAAATAGAATATAAATTGGGTTCAAACTTTAGAATCAGCAGGTGAATCATGTGCAACTCTATACCAATACGCTTATAACAGATAGTGGTTCATCTTGGCGGCGGAAGCATTGCTGCAGATGGGCCCGAATTTCTGCCTGGAATTTGGTTCATGCAATGCTCTGAGAGATGGCACTCGTTTCGGGTCTTGGGCCAGCTCGGAACAATGCGTGTGTGCCGGAACGCTGTGCACTGGCAACGGAAAATGAAATTTCTCATGAACCAAGTGGAGGATATTGATGTAACTTCTTGTGATGGGATCTCAAAAATAGGCGATTCCTCGTGTTCATAACAACATCAAACTTTTCGTGAACAAAACCCAAAAACCACGCCGGCAATGAAATTGTTTGAAGAAAAGATGCGACAAAATTTTGCGTCACCCACACAAATTTTCAACAATTGTGCGATTTTTTCCGTTGTAACATGGTTTCGACCTGTGGAAGAGTTTTAGATGAAGCTTTCAGCTATCCAAAAAAACACCAAAATCATTGTATTTGGACGTCACGTGCTGCTTTTAGGAAGGGGAGAACGCGTCCAGGTCGACCTGGCACATTATTTTCTTTGAAAAGCGAACACGCGCGATTGTGACACACGTCCCACATGCATGCAAACAAGCCCGAATTTCTGCTAATTCGTTCCTGTGTTCTCTGCAAGATGGCAGTGTTGGCGTTTGTTGGGCTATTGTGAAGCTTCGAAACTGAGCAGACACCAAGTGATGGAGTTTTAATCACTACCTATTATAAGCGTATTGTCTATACCTTCGGCTGGTCCTGCACACTGAAGTGTGTGCAATTTTTACAACCTTTTCCAAGACTAACAAAAAAGAGAAAGCGCCATTCCTGTGCAAAAGAGGGCATGAGCAGCTTCTAATTTTTGTAACTGTAGCGGTCCTCTCCGAACATTGTGTTGAATCATATACGAGTATTGCAGTCTCTTCACGTTTCCGGAAACGTTCTCTGATTCATATGAAATCCACTTCTGAAAGAGACCTGATGTCAGTAATCTGGATGTGATGCGGTCAATTTCAGAGCCGTACACATAACCTTTGCGGTAAATCAAGCTAATCCCATGGGGAAATATGTCTTCTGTCGAACGGTGAAAAAGGCTACCTTTCGAGTCGGTATACCAGATTGAATAAAGATAGGAGTCAATGAGAGCTTTGTAGGTTATGCAGGCGAATTCGTTGGCCAACGCGCGGTCGAAACAGCCTGAAATGTTCAGACCGTAATCTATCATTTTCAAGTTTAGCTTCTTGATCAGCGCGCTTTCCGATTCATTAAACTGTTCCTCGGCGATAGAATCCATATGAAGCAAGCCCCAATCATACCCAGGAAGGAATACTCAGCAGATCCTCAAAGGTATCCAGTGAAGAATGATGTGGTTGATTCAGCGAATAGTAAAACACTAAGGACCTGTAAGAGCTTATTAGCACGATTGCGGTCATGAGCCATGTTGAGGATATGAGAGCCGATACCGGATTGGTGAGTGAAAAGAGGCGCTGTGGTTGTTGCTGCGATAAGATAACGGTACAAATAGTACTGAAGCGTTTCAAGTACATCTTTATGTAGTCTTGCCAACTATAGATATTGTGTTCCTTTGCTACTGGATTTGTCCTTTCAATGATCTGTACAAAAGCAGATACAAGCGCTGATATCAACAAGCAGATCCAAACTGTTTTTTCAAAACAGGCGGTGAGGACACTCCATGGTGATAGTGGATCTGGTCTACTAGTGACAAATCCCACTGAGATCGCACTCAGAGAATGTGAGAACTGGACGACCCTTGGACGAGACCCTGCGTGAGCAATGCCAATCGCAACGTCGTAGGTTCCCCGTGCGACGTCACCAATTAACCCGCTGAACGTACCGTCGCTTTGCAGGTGGCCGTAATCGATTCTATCCTTTGTGGACATCAAGAGTTTGAATTCCATTTTGTCGGCAATTGTCAGGAGGGCTTTCAGGTGTGGTCCATCAACTGGAATTAAGCTACCATTCGACGTCCTATCTATTCCAGCTATCAGGGTTATATTCGGCACGAAAGCTCTCATGTCGTCTCCACATGCCTTGTTGAAGAAGCCGGACGGAAATAACTCTGTCTTGTTGTGGAACCACTTCACTGACGATGTTCCGTTGATAAGAGCGACGCTCGTGAACGTTCCGCTGGAGCGGAGTGATAAACACCTTGTGCTTTGTTTCTTGTGGCGTTAACAACGTCGATAATTTGTCCTTTCATGCTAGAAATGTCGAAAATATAACGGTGTTCCGGATCACAAAACGCCAGACATTGAGATCCTTGAGGAAAGCTTGCATGAATCACGTGAAGGATTTGGTGTGATGGAGTGTTGAGGAATGGGTTTCCGGATTCGGAGTCGGTCAATCGGTATTTATCGAAGAAGCTGATATTCGCGGCTGGCATCACTATGACTAACGATACCATCAAGAACTGACATAGTTTAGCAAATTCACAAGCCAGATCAGAACTTGTAGTACTCAAGACAACGTGTGTGTTACCCTTCTTGGAACTCTCATGATACGACCAGTATGCTGAAATGAGTGCACTGTAAACAGACTGTCTTAGTTGATGACTTTCCAAGGGCTGTGAGAGTCCAATTTTCATTGTGCACGTTGCTTGAAATTTTGTTGATTGGGTACTTCCTTCAGTTCGGAATTAAAGTTCTATGTTGCGACAACTCTGTCTTGCCGTGAGTGTAACAAACTATGAATGCAACTCTATCTTGCCGTCAGTGTAACAAACCACGAATGCAACTCTATCTAGCCGTGAGTTATAGAATCCACGAATGCCGCTGTGTTCAATTCTTCTAGCTTCGATTTATTGGAAACTGGCATATCGCCAGCTGTCAGATTGTTTCCAGATGTGAAGGAACACGGCAGGAATTTTGCGGGGAAGTTCTGAGTCAGCGGCGTGCACATCTATACAGCCCATGTGGGCTGTATAGTGTTGGCATGTTTGAATTTTTCTGTTATCAGCAATCAAATCACTTGAGAAAGAGCCGAAATTGGGCACAGTGAAAAGTAATTGGCAAGCATTTAAACATTTCTGCATGCGATTCTGCTGTTGATATCCGTAGCGTAGTCATACATCACCTGGGAAATCTACCGCTGTATTGGTGAAATTATTCTGATTACGGCAATAAAGCATGTTCGGGAAATATTCAGTCGCTATTCCAATCTCGTATAAAGTCATTTGTATTCTGCCTGCACCATATGTATTCAATCGAAAGTCTTTGTTGGCGTGATCCGCTGTCTATACCGAAATTGGGGTATATTTATATTGAAAATTAAAAAAAAAATTTTATTTCAACCAAATTATGTAAAAATGTGAATAGTATTTCTCTCTACTCCCTTATTTCCAAAAATATGTAGATACAGGGTAACCCAAGAAAAATGTAAATTTGATGTTTTTATCATATTTTGTGATCTCAAACTTTTCTAGTACTAACCATAGATGTGTAGAATAAAGTGATGACAACCGTGGTGGGAGCCAGATGTCACAAATCACAAAATATGACAAAAACAGCAAATTTAATGTATTGCCATGGCCAAAGACTTTGTGCATCCCTGGATGTGCACATGTTGTTCCGATTAAAGTGTTCAGAGATGTGGTTAGAGCTATAAAAAGTTTCAGATCAAAAATTATGGGAAAACAGCAAATTTACATTTTTCCTATGGCCAAAGACTTTTGGCCTTCCTGTATTTTTAAATTTCGTCTCACAACAAAAATCACCTTTACCTCTCTTGGAACAGACAGGAAGATAAAACTTATCCCAAAAGAAAACAAAAAATATCAGACCTAAAAAAAATACGACAAATATTTTCCACTGAAAACTGTATTCATTGTTTCGTGTTTTTACATTTTTTTATTAAATAATTGTTTTGCTAAAGATTGTTAAATTTTAGCTGGGAAAAAGAGTTATACTTTACTTTAACATATTTTCTTCGATTTGTGTTTAGGGCATGCAGAAAAGTAAAAAAGGAGCTTTGATCCCACTTTCATGCAAGAATGATCAGTTGCCATTTTTCGAAAATAATTTCAAGATCCAAGGGACATGAATCCAAGGGACATGAGATCCAAGGGACATTTGATCCAAGGGACATGAGATCCAAGGGACATGAGTCAATTTTTAATGTCAGTTATTTTACGAGTAATAAGTTATTTTAACAATATTTTTAATTATTTTTGTAAAATATTTTTTTTAAATATAAAAATATAAATTTTCATTTTAACATATTTTTTACATTTATTTTTTGTAATCCATGGTTATTCAAACGCATGTGTGTAAAATGTGTTCGTTTACACGGCAAACTAAAAATCCAAATATACATACACAATTCATGCTCGCAAGTAAACAAAATAGTTCGGATGGCTGTTTATGCTTATCTATCAAACATTTAATTTAAAGTTTACAGTGCACAATATTTCTACGTACAAGATCCTACGGCGAAGAATCTTCAATTGATGTTTCGGAATATTTTTTGTTCGACAAAAGGCAGGGGTTGCAACCGGTGGCCTTGGATAGTTTATTGTTTTTTATTTGTTTTGTTACAGATTCTGAAAGAGAATGTAAATAACAACAAAGAAATGTTCAACAGGACGACGTTTTCTCTCAGTTTAAAGAACAAAGTAGTGTTCAACAGACGACGTTTTCTCTTAGTTTATACACATCGTGAGTTTGCAACTAGTGACCTTGGATATTTAAAGTTGTTATTCTCTTTGTTACATATTCTGAAATAGAATGTGATTAAGAACAAACAAGTGTTCAGCAAGACGACGTTTTTTATTAGTTTTTTACACATCGTGAGTTCGCAACTAGTGGCCTTGGATATTTTATTTTTTTATTCTCTTTGTTACAGATTTTGAAATAGAAAGTATATAAGAACAAACAAGTGTTCAGCAAGACGACGGTTTTTATTAGTTTTTTACACATCGTGAGTTCGCCATTAGTGGCCTTGGATATTTTATTTTTTTATTCTCTTTGTTACAGATTCTGAAATAGAATGTGAATAAGACCAAACAAGTGTTCAGCAAGGAGACGTGTTCTATTAGTTTTTTACACATTGTGAGTTTGCAACTAGTTGCCTTGGATATTTTTTTTATTCTCTTTGTTACAGATTCTGAAATAGAATGTGAATAAGAACAAACAAGTGTTCAGCAAGACGACGTTTTCAAGAAGTTTTTACACATCGTGAGTTTGCAACTAGTGGCCTTGGATATTTTATTTTGTTTATTCTCTTTGTTACAGATTCTGAAATAGAATGTGAATAAGAACAAACAAGTGTTCAGCAAGGAGACGTCTTCTATTAGTTTTTTACACATTGTGAGTTTGCAACTAGTTGCCTTGGATATTTTTTTTTATTCTCTTTGTTACAGATTCTGAAATAGAATGTGAATAAGAACAAACAAGTGTTCAGCAAGACGACGTTTTCTGTTAGTTTTTTCCACATCGTGAGTTTCCAACTAGTGGCCTTGGATATTTTATTTTTTTATTCTCTTGTTACAGATAATGAAAGAAAAAGTGAATAAGAACAAAAAAGTGTTCAGCAAGACGACGTTTTCTGTTAGTTTTTTACACATCGTGAGTTTGCAACTAGTGGCCTTGGATATTTTATTTTTATTCTCTTTGTTACAGATTCTGAAATAGAATGTGAATAATAACAAAGAAGTGTTCAGCAAGACGACGTTTTCTATTAGTTTTTTACACATCGTGAGTTTGCAACTAGTGGCCTTGGATATTTTATTTTTTTTATTCTCTTTGTTACAGATTCTGAATAGAATGCGAATAAGAACAAACAAGTGTTCAGCAAGACGACGTTTTCTATTAGTTTTTTCCACATCGTGAGTTTCCAACTAGTGGCCTTGGATATTTTTTTTTATTCTCTTGTTACAGATTCTGAAATAGAATGTGAATACGAACAAACAAGTGTTCAGCAAGACGACGTTTTTTATTAGTTTTTTACACATCGTGAGTTCGCAACTAGTGGCCTTGGATATTTTATTTTTTTATTCTCTTTTTTACAGATTTTGAAATAGAAAGTATATAAGAACAAACAAGTGTTCAGCAAGACGACGGTTTTTATTAGTTTTTTACACATCGTGAGTTCGCCATTAGTGGCCTTGGATATTTTATTTTTTTTATTCTCTTTGTTACAGATTCTGAAATAGAATGTGAATAAGACCAAACAAGTGTTCAGCAAGGAGACGTCTTCTATTAGTTCTTTACACATTGTGAGTTTGCAACTAGTTGCCTTGGATATTTTTTTTTATTCTCTTTGTTACAGATTCTGAAATAGAATGTGAATAAGAACAAACAAGTGTTCAGCAAGACGACGTTTTCAAGAAGTTTTTACACATCGTGAGTTTGCAACTAGTGTCCTTGGATATTTTATTTTGTTTATTCTCTTTGTTACAGATTCTGAAATAGAATGTGAATAAGAACAAACAAGTGTTCAGCAAGGAGACGTCTTCTATTAGTTTTTTACACATTGTGAGTTTGCAACTAGTTGCCTTGGATATTTTTTTTATTCTCTTTGTTACAGATTCTGAAATAGAATGTGAATAAGAACAAACAAGTGTTCAGCAAGACGACGTTTTCTGTTAGTTTTTTCCACATCGTGAGTTTCCAACTAGCGGCCTTGGATATTTTATTTTTTTATTCTCTTGTTACAGATAATGAAAGAGAAAGTGAATAAGAACAAAAAAGTTCAGCAAGACGACGTTTTTGTTAGTTTTTTACACATTGTGAGTTTGCAACTAGTGGCCTTGGATATTTTATTTTATTCTCTTTGTTACAGATTCTGAAATAGAATGTGAAAAAAAACAAAGAAGTGTTCAGCAAGACGACGTTTTCTATTAGTTTTTTACACATCGTGAGTTTGCAACTAGTGGCCTTGGATATTTTATTTTTTTATTCTCTTTGTTACAGATTCTGAATAGAATGCGAATAGGAACAAACAAGTGTTCAGCAAGACGACGTTTTCTATTAGTTTTTTCCACATCGTGAGTTTCCAACTAGTGGCCTTGGATATTTTTTTTTTATTCTCTTGTTACAGATTCTGAAATAGAATGTGAATAAGAACAAACAAGTGTTCAGCAAGACGACGTTTTCTATTAGTTTTTTCCACATCGTGAGTTTCCAACTAGTGGCCTTGGATATTTTATTTTTTTTATTCTCTTGTTACAGATAATGAAAGAGAAAGTGAATAAGAACAAAAAAGTGTTCAGCAAGACGACGTTTTCTATTAGTTTTTTACACATCGTGAGTTTGCAACTAGTGGCCTTGGATATTTTATTTTTTTATTCTCTTTGTTACAGATTCTGAAATAGAATGTGAATAAGAACAAACAAGTGTTCAGCAAGACGACGTTTTCTATTAGTTTTTTCCACATCGTGAGTTTCCAACTAGTGGCCTTGGATATTTTATTTTTATTCTCTTTGTTACAGATTCTGAAATAGAATGTGAATAATAACAAACAAGTGTTCAGCAAGACGACGTTTTCTGTTAGTTTTTTACACATCTTGAGTTTGTTACTGGTGGACTTGGATATTTTTTTTATCCTCTTTGTTACAGATTCGCTGAAAGAGAATGTGAATAAGAACGAACAAACAGAGCTACCAGACCTGAAATATACCACTGCGACACACGGTCAGAGCTACCCAAGCTGCAATAGACCACTGCAACACACGGGAAGAGCCATCACACAGACCATTGCAACATACGGGCAGAGCCACCGGAGCTGCACAGGCAACTGAATCTGCAATTGTTTTCGTATAAGATGAACTGTGTTTGTTGATACACTGTTGACGACGTGGTCATTAGTGTCGAAAGTGTCTCCACGCTGAAAGAAATCCAATGCGATATCCGAAATAGAAGAGCAGCTCCACGATGCTAACCAGGCTGAATCCAAGGAACAGACCAAGCACTCCACCAGAATGTGCTAAATAGAATATAAATTGGGTTCAAACTTTAGAATCAGCAGGTGAATCATGTGCAACTCTATACCAATACGCTTATAACATAGTGGTTGATCTTGGCGGCGTAAGCATTGCTGCAGATGGGCCCGAATTTCTGCCTGGAATTTGGTTCATGCAATGCTCTGAGAGATGGCACTCGTTTCGGTTCTTGGGCCAGCTCGGAACAATGCGTGTGTGCCGGAACGCTGTGCGCTGGCAACGGAAAATGAAATTTCTCATGAACCAAGTGGAGGATATTGATGTAACTTCTTGTGATGGGATCTCAAAAATAGGCGATTCCTCGTGTTCATAACAACCTCAAACTTTTCGTGAACAAAACCCAAAAACCACGCCGGCAATGAAATTGTTTGAAGAAAAGATGCGACAAAATTTTGCGTCACCCACACACATTTTCAACAATTGTGCGATTTTTTCCATTGTAACATGGTTTCGACCTGTGGAAGAGTTTTAGATGAAGCTTTCAGCTATCCAAAAACACCAAAATCATTGCATTTGGACGTCACGTGCTGCTTTTAGGAAGGGGAGAACGCGTCCAGGTCGACCTGGCACATTCTTTTCTTTGAAAAGCGAACACGCGCGATTGTGACACAAGTCCCACATGCATGCAAACAAGCCCGAATTTCTGCTAATTCGTTCCTGTGTTCTCGCAAGATGGCAGTGTTGGCGTTTGTTGGCTTTGTGAAGCT